>JAUBNY010000044.1:997881-1009206 GCA_032275445.1 Crypturellus soui | reverse complement strand
AGGAGCATTTTCTGTAAGTAGCAAGGAGAGACCACAGTATGGGAAAGACCTTAGTCATGTCAGAATGAGCTCTGCCATGTTCCTGTAAGAGAACAGATCCTGGCATTTTAAAGTTCATTAGTATAGAGATAGGCAGCCCATATGTTCTTGTGTTGCATCTCTTTGGAACAGAATTTCATATGAAACAAACTACTCATTTCCCTTCTTTTTGAAATAAAGGAAAAAAAAATGTGGTTGTGTCCTAAAAGATGACCAGGTACCATACAGAAATAATGGCAGAATAATTCAGGGTTTGTTACTACAAACTATACAGACTACAGTGTCAGTACAGATTTCATGAAAGCTGTAGAAACCCTCCCTCTCTGCCAAAACCAGCTAGCATGTAGATGTTCCCCCAGTCAGCAGACACTATCCCAAGATCAGATATCTTTTCATAGTTAATTATTCCATTTAAGCCATTCTTGTAGATTCAACATTAATGATAGAGCTATGTTTACCGAATTCGAAACAATACATTTTTAAAATCTCAACCAAAAAGACCACTGACCTGTGTCAGGCCCAGTCATTACTAGTCAGGCGTGAAAGATAATGGTGAAAACCATGGACCTCAACAATCCCTACTTTAACCACAAGACAACCAAAATCAGGCATTTTCCTTGTTTTATCCCTGGGTAAGGAACCAACGTTCTGCATTTCTGCCTTATGTTTGCAAAGTCAGGTTGTTGACCTTCATGTCAAAGTTGTTGATCTTTAGGTTTTTCCCCACACTGAGTTTTCTGCCTGTCTCTGGGGAAAGAGAGATGTGGTTTATGCTGGAATTACAAGGCTTTGGAGAAATACTGATTGTAAGACCTTGCACTATTTTGGAGACAGAATTGGTTTGTAATGCAGACTATTACTAGAACATACAATGGGCAGGGTGTTTAAGTTTCTTTTTACACTAGTATGCATTAAAGGTTATATTTTTCCTGTCAAATTCAGCTCTGCTTTCAAAAGCGCAAACACTTCTTGATAGGACAGCAGACATACTTGCAAGAAACTCCAAATTGTTTCCTTCGCCTACTCCCCTTCTCAGATCATCTTTCACATGGGAACAGCTTCCCTCCTCCTCACTCACCTCCTCCTCCAATCCATTTCTGACATCTGTTCCTAGCAGCCACTCTCCCCTCAGCATTTGCCTTTTATTTTATTGTACTCACTTGCATACTTCAACTCTGTGCTCTTTGGGGTAGGAGCTGTTACATGTGTTGCAATTCTAACCCTTTGTAAAACATCTTAAATGCTATAGACATTTACAGCACAATATAAATGATAATGTAGTTAGACTGGAAAGGCAATTCCCAGTTAACACCTCCCACATGTGGTGATTAAGTACTAGGCTCACAGGCATACAGCAAACCCAGTGAAGATACATTTCTAGAAAGAGACTGCAAATTCCTAACTCCAGATGGTCTGCAGTTGGTGAATAATTACATGGATTATTTGGTGCTTCACTAATCAATCATGACAGCAACAAGGAGAAAAAAAGCATGTCTGGATGAAGGAAAAAGTCCTTTGGATAAACCCTGAGCTATCCTTTTGTGCATTTGATCTGCTCATCCAATAAAATCATTTTCCCTTTCTCTGGTCTTGCTTTGTACTTCATTGTTTATGAATAAATCCAGATTTTTTTTCTTATTTTTTTTCCCAGAAAACATACAAGAGAGGATGCTGAATAGCATCATCAGCAAAGCAACATTGCATTTCTCAGACTGCAAAATATACATGTGGGAGAGGCAAGTGCAGAGGATGACTCCTCTGCTTTGGGTCAGGGAACCATTAAGTCTTCCCTGGCCACTGTTAAACTGCAACATAGAATGTAGAAATCCAAGTTTGGAATGGAGATTACAAACCTCCAGATTTGCTCGTCTGAAGGATGAAAACAAGGCTTGCATTAAAGGAAAATAAAAGCAATAATCTAAACCAAACCACAGGCAATGCATTTGAGTCAACAGTACCTGAAACATGTGAAACAAAATACAACACTACCTTGATTCCATACTGCCCAATTTAATTTGATCTTTCTGTGCAGCAAAAGGGGAGAATACAATGAAACAAACAAACAAAAAACATTAAAAGCAAACCAAAAAAAAAAAAGAGAGAAAAAAAAGGAACAGATAAAAAGAGCAGAAGGGAATGCTTCAGGAACCAGAAGTAGGACAGGTAGATCGGGGAGGGGTTATTAAAAAAGAGAGAGGAGAATTGGAAATGGCTAAAAATTCCAGTTAATCTGTGGAATAAGTTGTTTTCAATGCAAAGATCTTTGTGGTTCCTTGCACTTATGTGGTATTTTGCAGTCTAGTATATACAAAAGGTCCAGAAAACTGTTAGGAAACCTCTACATTTTTCTAAAGCAATAGTCTTGAAGCAAAGAAATGCATGGCAGCAGATATAATAAAAAGTAATGAACATGATAAACTACATGGCTGTTGTTCAAAGTCTGGATATAAGAGTAACAGAGACACACTGTGCTGTATTTCAGTCTCCCTAGATTTGCCATCAAATAGGCAAAACTACTTTTCAATTCCTGTAGCCATGACTCACAGAAAAATACAAGTGAGCAATATAGAAAGACTGTAAAAGTAGAGAGCTAAGAAGTACAGAATAACTGGATTGCAAAGAGCTAGAATTATAGAAGTTTCATTTGTATTAAGGCTAACTACTGTTTGACTCTCAGTACTACTTCATTAGAGTCATGTAGCATATAACAAAACAAAAGGTGGATACTGCACACTGCTAATATTAATACTTCCTTCTAGTACCAGCCTAGGCAATTTGAAATGAGATCTACCCAAATTACATGCAGATAAAGCTGGTGGCAGTGCTTTGGCTGATTGTAGAAGATGTGCCTGGAACACAGGCTAAGATAGCACAGCACTGATTCATGTATAAAAGGAAGAATTGGATGACAAATGATCTTTTTTTTTTGCTTATCTTTAACTTGAACTTTTTCAGCACATTTAAAAATTATAAAAGGTTAGGGATTGTTCTACTTAAGATCTTTTTCAGCACATTTTAAAAGATCTTAAGTAGAACAATCCCTAACCTTTTATAATTTCAATAAGCTGAAGTTGTAAAAAGTTACTTAAATTCATTGGCTTGTAAAATACAATCTGGTCTATTTTACTGAGTATCTCCTTCAAAGAAAAGCCGTACATAAACAGCAATTTTTAAGGCAGCATTGAAAGTAAGCTACTGAGTGGCTTAGAAAATACAAGAGAATTTCAAACTGGTCAACTCTAATTGAACAGTAAAGGGAAAAAAATGGATTTGCCTGGGAACTTTTCTAACAGAACTTTTAGAAGCCTTCTTGAGAGGTCGCTTTTTTTTTTCTTTTTAAGGGTGGAATACAGTACAGTAAATCTCATTTTTCCATATCATCCTGCTTTTTTTCCGCCAGTCTGCTGCGAAGTACAGTCATTCCTTCCTTTGTAAATCTTTCAAACTCTTCTTTATGTCTTGAGCACCAAGATACCTAAGTTTGCTTCTGATGGTTTCCTATAACAAACCACTTTTTCTTTAAAAATTTCTAACAAACATAATCATTTCTATTCTTTTCTATCTACAGTAAGCAGACTTGCCCCATCTCAACTCTCTTCCTGTAATCAGGCTTAATTTCCTATAATTTGTTTTCAAAAGTTGGTATGTAAAAAATTAAACCTTTCACTTGTTGACCTTCTGTAGATTTCTGATTTTTTTTTCTAGAATTTCCCAGTTTTTCTCTGAGAGCTGAATGAGAATTCCATGTCCACTTCCTTAAGAATATCTTTGTGATCGGATATAGAGGTTTTCAGATAATTGAATTTATCTGGGATTTCTGCAGTTGATCCCTAGGTAATGGCTGCTTCTATCCTGTCTTTTATACTCAGTCAGTGTACAAGCACTTAATTCCCTCCCACATTATGGTCTTCATGGTTTTCACTACCTCCAGCATTTGCTGTTTATTATCTTTGATTGCACCATGTCCTGTTATTTCATTAGCACATCTGATTTGTTCCCCAGTGAGTTCATGCCAATTCTTCTAAGTTTGCAAGTATTTTCAAAGCTTGCCTCATAGTAGAATCCCCATACATGTTGAAAAATTCTGGGCAGCATATGTTCCTGCTTCACATGCTGCTTAATAAAGAAATTATTCACAGTTGCTTGCTGCTGTTTGTGGCCGTTCACAACTTAACACTAACTTACTTACCAGGATGCGTTTGCTGTTAGCTTCCACTTTCTTTCATGCATGTTTGCAGTTTCATTCCAGAGCTCATTTGAATTAAGCTTCTATTTCTCCATGTGAATACCACAAACCTCTTCTGGATAGACAGTTGGACAAAAAGCAATGGGGTGCTGAATATCTATCTTGTTAAGTCTAAGAGCCAACCCTTGAGCTTTGGCTCACTGAATGCTCAACCTTCAATACTGCCTCTTAGTTGTGATGTTGCACCTGTTTGTCTAAACATCACAGACATGAAATGTAGATGTTAAACAATGAAAGAACATGAAAGCAAAGTTCAACTGAATGCCTTTTCCATTCAGTAAACAAAGACAAGCAGCTATTTCCCATTACTTATTTTGGAGAGTTTATACATCCTACATCCAAACATTCACACTAAGATTCCCAATTGCAAGGGTGATAGCTTTGCTTGATTCTGTAATGAGTGTCTCTTCAAGCTGTTGATAGAACTCATCCATTGCATCTTTGTCATCTGCTATCGTAGGAGTGTTAATCTGTATGATCGACATATTGACTGGCTTTTCTTGAAAGAGGAATGTAATCATTTTATTGCTGACTGGATTACTTCCAAGCACACACGTTGATCTCTTCTCGGATATGACAAACATAATCCAAGGTTTTTCTTTTTTTTTTTTCTGATCTTAAGCAGCACCCTGAGTAGCTGCTCATCATCCTAGAATGACACCTATTATTCCATTGCAGCACTGAGTCTATATTTATCTACCTTTGATTTTTAAATTATTTTGTCACACTAATGAAATTTTATCCATACATTTCATTTTCCTACATTAATGTGTGGTCTTCAAAGCACTGATGGTGTGATTATCATAGATTATATTCCTAGAGGCTTGGTAGTACCAGAAATATTCTATATGACCAGAACTTCTGAAAATTAACTTCTTGCCTTCCTGCATGACAGAAACAGAAGAGGATGGACCTGCTGACTCTATCATGATATTTTCCTAACCAGCATCTCCTCTAGTTGTCACACACTCAGTCCTGAGTACTTCCTGGAGCCTTTCACTTTCCTTGAACCATGTTCAGCATTTGCAGTAGGCCGTTCTTCACAGATCCTACCAGTACTGGATTCTTCCTGTGACAATAGCCAGGTGACTTGGTGAATAGCTGGTTAACAGCAGAGATCGATGAAAGTGCAAGTACAAAAATGATGACAACATGGGTTAGGGAGTTGCTGGAGTAGATCTTAGAAGTTGGCAGAAGTCTGAATACAAAGCTTTTGAAAAGCAAATGGGGAATCTCATTTTGAAAAAGTTGGTTTAAGGAATGAACATACTAAGTACTACTTAATTGCAACCAAGAGCTGGGTGAGCACTGTGAAACCTCCTGGATCTGGCTGAGGCCCCTATCTTTGCATCTCATAACAATTTAGATTTGTGTTGCATCTGAAAATACAGCAAGTGCCACATAACTTTAAATCAAAAATTCATTAAAAGTAAAGTCATGACTAAAGCTCATTTTTCAATTTGCTCCATACTTGTTAGAGCACATTCCTACTCTAAGAGTATGCTTGTGCTACAGAACACCAAAAGGAAGCTTTTTAAAAAATGTTTACCTAGTATTTTAAATGTATTTGTCTGTATTGAAATAAGTTTTATTTTAAAGGGTAAGCCTCCCACTTCTGGTCAAGAGAATGAATTTTTGTATCTGAGTAAAAATAAAAGCAGAATTTGAGATCTTAGTGTTCTTTTCATACCTTTGTGTTATATTATCCCATCAGTTCATTGTCAGTATTTTCAATTTCATTTTTCTGTTCATTCTCTTCTTCCTTCAGAGATCAGTGAATATGTCTTTGCAGAAAATTATGGTTGTGTCAATACTTTCAGTCCTGTCTAACTTTCTTCAATTCCTCTTCTCAGAATAAAAACAAATTATTGAACAGCAGGCTTAGAGGCTTCATTTAATTGAGATGTCATTAGCACAAATCAACTGCTTGGTTCTGTTTAACTGAATGCATAAGGATTTCTCTCTTACAGTTTTCTTGACTCTAAACCATGATGTAATTTACAACACTATATAGGTTATTGGAGAAAAAGACCCATTTGACTGAGTTCACCTATCACTTCAAATATTTTTCACACATGCCAAGTTTGGCAGTTGCCTAGAGGCTCCATATAATCCTAAAAACCTTTAGATGACGATAAGGTTCAAATTGATGTTGTAATGGTTTTATCCTCCCAGTAGAAGCAATTTCTCCTTAGTCTGTTCTGCTCAATTTTTAAAACAGCTCTTTCAGGTTAATCTTGTAATGCCCCATTGATTCCAACAGATTCTTTTGCTTCAAAGATTATAGGTATATGAGAAAAGTAAGAACTTTTCAAACCTCTTCTCTGAAGAACTTCATAGATTTCTTAGACTTACACAGCCACATGTTTATACTACTTAGAGTGCTATGTTGGTACTCTAGAAAAATGTTTTCAATATGTACAACATAAGCCTGAAGTAAAAGTTATGGATTTATGAAACATAGTAAAGACAAACTGTTTTTTTCTTCTAGTTTTTGCATTATATTTCACAATGATGGTCTTTTATAGACACTCACCCACAGTTAATCATTATAATTTTTATTATCAGCAGTTAAAATAAAACCATAGTATATTTAATTTCAAATCAATATTAAGTAAATAGAAAAGTAAAGATATAAATAGGAACGATTGAGTAACTTAGAGCAAACTCCTAGCTGGATCCTGTAACTTAGAGCAAACTCCTAGCTGGATCCTGTGTCATGGAAGCCTGTGCATGGCTGTAGCATGGTTAAATCTTACAAAACTCACTTCGTACTTTCATGTTCTTATGTACTTCCAAGCACTTTCTTTTTCCTATTCTTCAACTAGTAAATATGACAACTAATAAATATTACAATATTTATGTAAGTTATATTGATTTACTTTTAGAGTCTAGAGATATGTAAATTGGCTTGATGACAATTCATGTGTCCTTGCTGACTGGGAAGTCCATCTAAGGGATACAGTGACCAGCTTGGAATAAGGTGCTGACCTGCCCTTTGACATGGCCACTATTTCATCTGTGGAACAAACAGCCAACTATGATCCCTGCTTGCCTGAGGTATTAGGGCCGCTGTAGCTGCAGAAGTACAGATCTCTGCCTTTCCCTGACTATTCACGCTGTAGCTAATAACTCTGACTTCCGGCACATAGGTGAGGAAAGATCTTTTCCTACCTTTACTCAGGCAGATGCACTATTTATAACTTCTGCTGCACAGGCCCTGGGCAGGATATAAGCAAACACATCATGCTCGCCTTTTGCACTAAAAAAGTCACTTTCAGCTCAGGTGAAAAACAAGCACAAGGAAAACAAGCAATAAAATAGTATCTTGGTCAAAGTGATTAAGTGCATTCAAGCTCTCCAAGTCACCCCTGAGAGAGCAAGGATGAGTAGTTGCAACGGAGCTAATACACCAGCTACAGTTGTCTGTTTTGCCACATTGCTTCAAGTCACAGCAGAACAACAGTGGAATCCCAGAGCACACTGCTCACAAGGTTGAGTCCATCTATCTGCCCTGAGGCACAATCACTGCCAAAGCTTGTCTAACTGCTCTTAAAAACATTCAGTGACTGGGACTAAAACCTCCAGGCAGCCTGTTTCAGTGTTTAATTCATTCTTATCACTAGGAAGTACTTTTTCTCCCTTCATGTCTAGCTTAAGACAAAAGTTAAGCTTGAATAAAGGAAGTTTATTCACTAAGGACACAAAACCATCTCCTCCTTTTGCATCAAGCTATTAAATATTTGAAAAACATTCTTCTAATGTTTAAACAAAAGGTAACAGTTCAGGTGTGCAAACCCATATTTCAAAAATGACCTGGTTGGGCAGCACACAGCACACTTTGCCAAAGGGAGTGTTCAGACCTATAAAGCCCTTGTTGGTCTTAGACGTTGCACTTCTAGAAATAGGACTGCTGCAATTGCCAAGTTCCACCAGCAGTCTTTTCATCAGTCTTTTCATTAAAGCTCCAGCTAGAACACAATGTTTTTGAATTCAGAAGTCTGCCAACTCAGCTGTTTACCACTGATATGCAGCTGGAACACATGGCACAGTCCCAAAAGGCTATTTAAATATGAGATTGAGGTTATAAGATATACCTACAACCTTCAACAAAAATGCAGAGGTAACATCCAGAAACTCTTAAGCGCCAGTTTGTGTAAGCCTTTCAGGAAATCTGCATATTGAAAGCTTTTAAAACAAACACAGGGATAGCAAGTCCAGAACAAGGCTATTCTGTATTGAAATAGTCTGGAGAAAAAAAAAGAAGTATGCTTAAGGTTTTCTAAGTATTGACAGAAGATGCATTGCAGTGGATTTCCAAACATAAACAATCTGGATTGTTTTTTAAACCTAGCACTAATGCAGTCTCCAAACTTCAATAAGAGCGCTACACAAGCAGTGTACATGTATAGCTTATTAGGTGTGGTTTACATGTACAAGCATGTCTGGAGGATACAGAGTGTTAAGGCAAGTACAGCCCTATATAAAACAGTAAACAGAACCACAGATAACCCCAAGGCTTCCTGCTAACTCAGCAGTTGCATTGCCCCATGCTTTCTACAAGGGTTCTGCCCCTCTCTGCCTCCATGGACCTACCTGCTCTTTCCAGAAGAAAATTCTAAACAGTAAGAAATATATTCAAGTAGAGGTGAAGGGAGGAGCCCAAGGGGGAAATGATTCATTACCACAACTAAAACAGAAGAATAACCCATTCATAATATGCAAGGTCATCTGTTGTTCTATGTCATTGTGCTAATGAATCACCATTTGTTTATACACTGAGAGCAGCACCTTACTGCTAGAGAGGAAATGGAGACTATTTGCAGCAGGGATCATGCCAGTAATTTGAGGGAAACTTTCTAATTTCCAAACACCTAGCTGAAGAAAGGGTTATATTCATACCTAAACCTGGAGACACTTCCCCACTTCTTTAGGCTGTGTGAGGTTTAAACATACTTGTCTCAGTGCCAGACCTGTGGCCATCTGATCTGAAGCAGGATCTGACAGTGCTGACACTGATATATTAGGAACTGCCAAAAGTATGAGCAAGGGACCACAATGTTTGTTCTTTTTCTCTAGCTAGAAAGGATTCATTAGTGGTTTAGAAGCAAAGAGAAACTGAAAGGCTGTGCTCACTGACAAGAGCTAACTTCACTGACAAGTCAACTAATTTATGCTTTCATTTTTCTACCTAAAGGTCTTAAGAAATAAAGTTACCTCAGTTATGAGCCATTTATACCAGGAACTCTTAACTTGAGAATGCAGGCATTTTATAGACTATGTTAAAATGCAGCCAAAGACTCAGATTAGAGAGCATCTCTCAGTTTAAATTCTCAAGAAGGGATTTCTGAATACGACTGGAATAATTCAAGAGACAGCCCTCGTCACACGATTGTTTTCCAAATTGGTCTGTGGATAAGAAAACCTGAGAGTCACATGAAATCCTATGAAATCCTGTTTGATTAAACAAGTGCTAAATTGATGACAAAAATATTTTTTCTTAAAAATATTACACTTCCAAACACAATACACTTCTCATTAATACATTTTTTTTCTTTTATCAGACAAATTAAGAATTTGGGTCAGATTCCAAGGTCTACATACTGTTCCCCAAGCTGGGCACATCTTGGGTGGGATCAAGATGCAACCTGCCCTTGATGAGCTCCTTTTAATATTGAATCATAATCATCACATGCCAGATTTTGTTGTCCTTCCTGAAATTAGTAGTTTCTCTTCACATAAATGGCCCAACTGTGTAGGAAATATATAGGTAAAGGTTGATGGATTTCAATCTTGCTTCAGGAATCCATCTTCTGTCATTGTTAATGCACCTGTGCAACCCTTGGCTGGGAAGGTACAACGGCATCCTTCAGAGATTTGACATTTCTGAGAATCTCCAACTCTCACAGTTCGCAAACTAGTTAAAGAAAAGATACATCTTGGAAGGTCTGGAGTAAAAAGCCTTCCTTACCTTACAAGTAAAGCACAAAACAATCCCACCCCTCAGATATAAGTTACAGAAAATGTTACAAAGAATAATAATTATAGCAGAACTACAATCAATGAAATTGCAAAATACTTCTTTTCATTCTCTGTCACAGCAGCCAGCTGCACGGATGCTTATGATAAGGTTATCTGAAAGGCTATAATAAGTAACTGAAACTACCAGGAGACTGGATTCTTCCAGAGGCTTTCATGTAGCTCTCCTTCAGTTATGGTTCCAATACCACATGATGGATGAAGCATATGTGCTGAATACAGCTTGTATTTTCCACAATTGTTTTGAAACCTGCACAGGGTCATTTATACAGTTCACGCAGCACAACTGTGGACCTCCCACTGTATTTCACTCCCTGAAGTGCAGAAGTAATGTGAGATCAACTCTACATTGCTTCAGACTTCTATGGAATTTCAGAGACCAAAGCAGCCCAGAAAACAGAAACTTCTGTACCAAGATCCTTACATCTGTTTCACATACTTGTGAAAAATGATTAAGAGACTGGAGCATCTATTGCATGAGGAAAGACTAAGTGAGCTGGGACTGTTTAGCCTGGAGAAGAGAAGATTGAGAGGGGATCTGATCAATATGTGCAAATACCTGAGGGGAGAACGTAAAGAGGGTGGGAGAAAACTTTCCTGGTAGTTGCCAGTAATAAGACAAGAAGGTAATGGGTACAAGCTGAAACACAGGAAGTTCTATCTCCACGTGAGGAAGAACTTCTTTCCTGTGAGGTTGACAGAGCCCTGGAACAGGCTGCCCAGAGAGGTTGTGGAGTCTCCTTCTCTAGAAATCTTCCAAACCTGCCTGGGTGCCACTCTGTGCTACATACTCCAGGTGTCCCTGCTGGAGCAGACTAGATGATCTCTAGAGGTCCCTTCCAACCTCAATTCTGTGATTCTGTGAAAACAGAACAGCATAGTTGGCTCTATAACACTTCAGCTTTCAACCCCAGATCTACGAGCAAAAAACTCTGCAAAGGAGAGAACAGAGGGCAGTGTGGGTAATGAGACAGATACAGATGCTCTCTTTTGCTACAGAG
>JAUBNY010000044.1:947790-997781 GCA_032275445.1 Crypturellus soui | reverse complement strand
AAAAAACTCTGCAAAGGAGAGAACAGAGGGCAGTGTGGGTAATGAGACAGATACAGATGCTCTCTTTTGCTACAGAGTAGCAAATGAAGCATCTCTGAAAGAGTCTGGCACTATCCATCTGTCTGTACCTGTTAAATGCACCTTAACCCTTCAGACCTACTGCTTGTTTAAAGGAAGCAAGCTTGTTATTGCCCAGCTTTCCCATGTGAGCAGTAAGCCTTAGACTTGCTTCATTACTCCTTTCTCTAAATCACTTGGAAATGAGAAGCGAGAGAACTCTAAGGCTTCTCATGAAGAAGTCAAATATCCTGTTATGTGAAGAAGCATGGAAAATATTGTACCCAAATAAGACACGAAAAAACCAATCAACAATAAAAAATAATGGAAAAGTGTTTATATCAGGGACAGCCTTTAGATCTTTTATCAGTTCACCAATAAAAGTGTAGTTATGAGAAAAAAGGAAAGAGTATAGTTTAAGGAACAGCAGGAAAAGAGATAATGAGGGAGCTATAACAGACAAAAACCATTTTAATGGTGATTCTTTCAGGGAAAAGTTAACCAGCACCTTTAACAATGCCCTAGCAGGCAAATGGTTAAGCTAGTACTATTAAATCATTTCTCTTGTAAATTTACTCTTGTAAATTTTATGAGGAATGGCAGGTTATGCTTAAGCATTAATAGCCTACAGGGCAGGAGTTTTCCCTTCTTTGCAGAAACTCCAAGGTGCCATTGCAAATCCCAGTGCCTGGATTTAGTTTCTGTCCAGGACCTCCCTAGGCACAAACATACTAAGCTTTCTGCATGGCTTGGGCTATCCAGAAAAAAGGACTTCAACTCATACCTTAAATATTAGAAGATATCACTAACTCTTGCAACTGCTGTTCAAACTTACCTTTTCATATTGATTACTATATTGCATATTTAACAATACCAAAACAGTTCATTAAGTCAATACAATGAATTTAAAAAGGTAAAGAATAATGAGGAATAAATGAGGACATGCCTTTCCAGTCACAATTTGAATTCAGGCATAAACTGGTAGACAAAGCTGAATTTTTGGAGAAGGATGGGAGGGCAAGACAATGATTCCATTATCTTCCAGTCAGACCAGTGAGAAAGTCATAGATTAGGTCTATGCCAATAACTAAGCAGTGCCAGGGTATCTTTCCAGGCATGGCACTTTCATTTGTAGAGCACTTTCATGGCACTTTCATTAATTTAACCTGTGCCAATTAGTGCCCTTCTAGGCATTACGAGGGATGCTTAAGATATTAGCACAGGTTCAGAGACATTTCCATGAGCAATGTAGAGAGCGCCTATAGACGGCACACACAAAAGCCTGCACCCTAAGGCCATTTTCAGAGTACAGGCACAAAAAGCTAGCAGATCATGTAGAAAGATTAGAGTGACAACACAAATACGATAGGATGGCCATTTTATGTCATCTGGCAACAGGCACTTGAGCATTAAATTACAGGCATGTTAATTACTCTTGATCACTCTTACAGAGCACATCAGGTGCAAGTGATATACATTGCATTCAACACTTCCACCTTTCCTTAACATGTGTGATACAAGGCAGTTATATGCAGTTATATTAAACTTCTATGCAAGTTTAATAAAGGGTTACACCAGAGTTCGTTGAACAAAAACCTACTATTAAGTGTCCTAGAGTAATGCACATATGAAAATCACTGAGCTGCAAGATAATAATGCCTAGTAGGCCAGTGAAGCAGAACTGCCTGCCTTGTTAAAGTTTTTTAGTTTTTTGTTTGTTTGTTTTTGAATGAGATAAATAAATGTTATAAGAAACTCACCAACAGATTCAGAGGAGAGCTGTTCAAATGTAACTGGATTGAAACATATTATCTTGAATTTTAGTAAACTAGAAAGTAAAGAACAGAATTCCTCTTTTTTTTCCTTCAACAAAAAGTGCTAATCGGTTCCTTGAAGTGATATTTGTAGCATTTAACCTGAAATGAGATTGATTCAGTCAGACATACGTGATTACTCTGTTAAAAGTTCAAGAACAGAGCAGTGACCATTAGATGTTAACTGGACCAACAACAAGCAAAGGCTGTGCTTTTGGATTCTGATTCAGAGCCCTAGAAATGTCAGTAATAGCGATAAGTCAGTAACCAACAAAGCTAGTAAATGCAAAGGATGACATTCTTAATATATGCTTAACTGAAAGGAAAAGGGAGTATACATAAATGCCCTTTATTGCACTTTAGCCAATACTCTAAAGGTTTTCAGCGACAGAGTTGTCTATTCCATGCAAATCAAGTGGCAATTAAGCTTGAATTTCATATAATCACAGCCCTGAACATTTAATAGATGTTAATTTTACCAGATATTTTGCTCCTTAGAACAGAATTACCCTTTGGAATTAGGCTACTGCCTTGAAAAAGCCTTTAATTTGCTTCAACATACCAGAGGAATAAGGATACTTGAGCAGGGTTAACTGCACCTTGATGAAATTAAAACTTAAGAGGACAACTCTGATTTCTGACTGAAGGCATAGAATTTACATGGGTCTGCTGAGCTCAATTCTACCACTCATTTGTGTCTTGCTCTCTTCTTGATTAAGCATAAGAGTAGTGGAAATTTTTTCCCAAGGAAGCAAAACATACTGTCCCTAGTGGTCCTATGTGTCCCAAATACTTTTTGTTTATATACATTGAGTTGGAAGAGGTTTAGAAATCATCATCTGCAGGAGTGCTAAACAATCTCCAAGATAAAAGACCTTGACACTTTTCATTCTAACCATGAGTCAAAGAAAGGAAAGGCCATCAAAATTTATAAATGGTCTGTTTTCCCTGGCAGCTCTGCAAAGGCAGGTTGGCACAGCTAACTTAGAGGCTGAAAGGGATGGGAAAGCACCAAAAACAAACAAACAAAACAAAACAAACAAAAAAATCCCATACATTATCCAAAACAAGTAACAAGCAAAAGTAACAAGTAATTCTATATTCATCTATTCAGTTAATTCAGTCTAGCTTCCCCTTTTTTTAGTAATTAAAAAGTACTACTTCAGAAGAGTTCAAAGCCTGTGGGATTTGTATCATATTTGTCACCTTGCACAGTGTCTTGAATACCCAGAATGTATAAAACAGCAGAGGATGCCTTGGTTCATGTATCTGAACAGACTATTACCTAAGCTTTCATTTATTTGGAGTGCTTTCCTGTGGTGTCTGGATCTGTCTGAATTTTCATCATATTGGCTGCACAACATAGGGACTCCTCCCCTTTTCTGTAATGAACAGGTGACTGCACTTGGAACATTTTCTGAGACAATTTATTTTTCTTCTACCTTCATTACAGCTCATTTTTATGACACTATCTGCACAGAAGCCAAACATTTGTCCCAAAGGCTGTACCCAAGTATATCTTGCCTTTTACTGAAATGCTCTTCTGCTTTCAAAACAGCCCTATTTCACTTTACTTACAAAGCCTGTCCTTCCTCATGTCAGGGTTAGAGGAAATATGAGTCACCCTGGACACAGCCAGGTTAAAAATAAACAAACATATTACTATTAAGATCTTAAATTTCACTGTCTTCAGTTAAGATGAAAATCAGAATCCCCAAAATCTACACGCTGGGTAACCTGGTTGGTGATAAATAATCACTTTTGCAGATTCATGCTTGTCCCCAAGCTTTAACTTAAAGAACATAATGTTTTAGGCTTTCCATCTCCTAAATTGTGTCACAGTGCTAGTTAGAAGAAAATTCCCTTTATTTAAGAACAAACTATTGTTTGTTTGGAAAGCCATGACTTCCATGACAAACAGCAGAGATGGCAATAAAATAAAAAAAGGAGAGAGAAGAGAAATAAAAGTATTAGAGCTTTTGTTTACTTCACCTTGAACTTTGGCTGCAGCTCTTGGTGGGGAATGCTGGGTCCCTGTGACCATCAAGGACAGTATTCTCTGGGGTCTGAGGGAAATGGAAGATCAGTCTTCAGTGGATCCCACTCCTTGGCTTGGGCAGTCGTTTGTACCAACCTCAGCTTAGCTGGCATCAAAACTTCCACCTTCTACCAGGTCTTTTGGCTTTGCCTTCTGAATTCATACAGCTGCTAACGCCACCAGGCCTGAAGATCACTGGGCTAGGTATCCATTTCCTGCCAGTAATATCATTTGATTACGTGTGGTAAAAAAACTCTAGCAAGGGAAAAACTTGAAACCCTTTTTCCAGAGGCACAGTTGCTGGGAAACCATCTTTTCATATTCAGTACTTCAAAACCCCTTCAGCTGCAATTAAGAAAAGAAAAAATTCACGATCAAGTCAATTTGACTAGGACTCTGCATAACAGTGCAATTTTGGCTTGTACCTTGAGAGGCATTGCCTCTCCCTTGAAGACTGTGCTAGTACATATACTTATTTCTATCTGTCATTACACCATTACAGTTATTTTTGAACAAAAATATGTAGCTTAATGCCTTGTGTCAGCACACTCATACCAGCCTGATTCAGGAAGGGATAGCTGTGCTCTGTCTTCTTAGCCATACCCACAGAAGAGGCTTGTGGACCTGTAAGAACTTATGCCGTGAGGGATGTTAAAGAAATTTCTAAGGTGAAAAGGAAAATGGCTTCCCAGGATAACCTTTTGCAGCCTTGGAAATCTACTTTTTATTGCAAGGTTCATCAATTACTGGAAACATTCTCATTTAACAACCTAGTCCTCTACTAGCATCAGCCAGCCTCAGCTTTAAATTGCAGGGATTGCAGTAAGTCATGTTGTAGCCTGCAAGTACATATCACACCTCTGAATGTTTTTGAGGTCCATCTGCCATGTCAGCGTTTTCTCCTCCTCAGCTGCTTGGCATGACTAAATCCTCTGAAAGATCAGGACTCTGCTTTGCATCTCCTTACTTCATGTGCTTAATTGCTTCTTCACATAAGCCTAAATTTTATCTGCATATTATAATAGAACTAGAGTATTTATTTGAAGTGATATTTTAATATTTAGTATTGCATAAGCACTACTAATTTTATTTATAATGCCTACTGTTAACAGGTAGTTGGAAGACACAGAAAAAAAAACAGTTCTAATACAGGAAATTTTGAGTAACCTGTCAGCAAATATCGTAATCTTGGAGCAGGATGTATTTATAAATTCAAAGAGCTGAACCAGGCATTTTTCTGAATACACTTAAGAATTCTTGCCCCAATTTTGCAAAATGCAATTAGCTCTTAACTTAAATGCAAATAAATTCCTCCTTAAGGCTTAATGTCAACACTTGTCTTTGTAAGTATAAGCGTATGAGCTTTTGTTTGGGGTGTGGTTTGTTTTGTGCATGGGTTTTTTGTTGTTTTAAGACTGAGATCTTATTTTGAACAAAGGAACTCAACCCAAATACAGACATCAAGAATAAAGCCATAAGAAGTATGCAAGCTGAAATAATTTGATTTGTAGTAATAACAGACTACAACTACTTGCTATTTTAACTACAAATCACTATACAGAACCACCATCAGTTATGAAGTTATGAAACTTGTTATAAAAAACATTTTTCCCCGATACATAAAACAGACAAAATGCACGATGAGTTTGTTAATTACAACAGTGGCAGAATTCCAATAGGATTACTTTCTGAAGTTTATTATAACACAAGTTGTTTTGGAGGCTAATAACGAACAGTAAATTATCATATAATTTTACCAGTTTGTAGAAGGTATGCTTTTTCATTTTTCCATTTTATTAAGGGAAAAGGACAAAGCTCTCTGTGGTTTAATTTAGTCTTTTCTCATTTCTTTCCTCCTTTTTAGTGAAATATTAAACAAAATATTTAAAGTTATATTTAAAGAACTATTCCTTTCTACCCATTCCAGGACAGAGATGTAAATTATATCTAGTAGAGCAATAAAAGACTTCTATATTTTTGTAGTTTACTGCGGCACATGGAAAATAAACGCTAACAACCCCTAACCAGCCGTCTGTTAGCAGTTGTCACTGTGCATCTCACACATTGCTGCTGCAATGAAGTTGAAGGCTCAGTGCCTTCAGCCAGCCAGGAAATGCCCAGTTGTACAAAAACAATTCACATTTGGTATGTGTGGAAACAAAATAGCATTAAAGATCTCCTAATACCAAGGAGAGATGGAAGACACAGGGAACCAGGCTACAATTTTAATTCACTTGACAAACCTGGAAGCATAGCTGGTAGTATTATCACCAACAAGTTATTCTGAATTAATAATCTTAACAAACACAAGTTATCCTGCTATAATCTGTACCTTGTATAACCTTTCTGCACGTCTCAGAAACTACCTTTGCTACATTCAGAAAAAGGAAGGAGCACCTCTGTACCAGATGACAGGAACCCAGATTCCCATTTCCACCTCCTTGACGCAAAAGATGAACTTCTCTAATTACCCATCTAGGGTAGAAATGGCCCTGCTACATGACCCCTCTGTTCAGCACATCTTTGAATTTGCAACATCACCTCTTCAATATAGCTTGATCCACACACCTCTTTCAGGGCCTAGCATATCTGGGAGAGACAACTGCAAAAATGAAACAGTAAAGCCCTCCTAAAGTTTGAGCTAATGAAAATGACTTATTACTGGCTCAAAAATATTACTACCATGAGCCAAAGAAAAAGGTCCAATAGTCAGTCCCATACCTATCAAAAATGAAAGGGAAAAGCAATACTGAAATAAATAACAAATCTTTTCTTCACACACAGGAGACACTGTGGCTACCTGCTTGAAGAGACCATACACACCCTTGCAGGTATTTCAGGAGATACCTTTTTCATAGCAAGGGCTTTTTTTCCCTGTTACAGCTAATGCTATTGTCTGTTATACAGCCTCTGTGCAGCTTTATAGATTCATATATCAAGATGAGATGTCTTAGCTACAACTTTGGTGTTCTACATCATTTACATTATTTTAGCAATTTTGTCTTGTTCTTACTTACTCAATAGTCCTCTAAAGAAAGAAAAGCATCTGTTTCCCGTATGAAAGAGAAATTTCCTGACCTACAAGGTGAGATTGTCCCTAGAAAGCTGATACAATTTAAAAATTTTATTCATAAAATACTCTTTCTGCTTTCTTTCCTGATCTAAGGCCTCTCTAACTGTTTCCTTAATCACTTTAAGTACTCTTGATAAATTAATTATGCAAATCAGGTGATTTAATTTGCTGATGGAAACTGATAAAGTCTTTAGGCTAGCTTACTACTGCTGATATTGTATATAAACTACACTGAGAGCCTGCTATCTGTAGGTAGGTAGTATCTTCCCCATATAGAATCTGCTGAGTTGTTTTCTTTGTTTATTCAATTTTTTTTTTTCCAAGAAAGAATTTTTTTTTTTTTGTAACTTTTGTTCCTTTACTTTTGTCCCTTACATACTTTCTATGGCTATGATTAAGAGCCTTGTAGCAAAGTGAAAAGGTTGTGATTGTAAGGAGATATTCATGTAACATGTCAGCTGTGATTTACTGGTTTCTACAACAGCTTAAAAACTTTTGACTGTTCATATTCTTTCATATAGTGCTTAGCATTTGAAAGCAAGAGGTTTTTCAACTCATGTAGAAATGTCTTGTATGAGTTCAATGGAGTAAAGATATTTAATACTGACTTAATTCCTAAGAACTGCATTGTGCATGTATGATGATGAATCCCAACAAGATACTGTTTCTCTGAAACTTCTGCTCAAAATTCTAGGTTTATATTGATATTACTGATATTTCTTAAAGTTTTAAAACAATGAACTCCTGGGCACCTAACTTAAAAAATTAAATTGCCTACTGTGTGCATAAAGCTGTCATAATCAAAGAGATTTTAACTTACATTAATTTACTCTTTGGATACTTACTGTTGCTGCTGTTATGTCTGAGTGTTTTGAGAGCAATAAGAATTTTACATTTTGAAAGCATTGTTTTCATCATGGAGGGAAAGTAGATGATATGACAAGAAACTGAAAGAGAAAACAGAAAGAAAAAATAATTAAGGGTTAGACCTATAGTCCCCCTGCTAATGGTAGCTTAGGCATTTGATACTTGCACTGTGGAATGCTTTCTGCATGGTGCCATGTCTCCAAAATATAGGGAGAGAAGGAGAGTACAGAATAAACACAACTCTACAACAGTTACAGGTCCTAGATTCTGCTTGAAAGACTAATTCTGCAATTTGGCAGAAAAGAGTTACTAGATAATACAGAGTTTGGGGTATATAGACTAGAACTCCAGTTGGTCTCTCTCTTCCCTATAATAAACATGGCCCTACCTACTGGTGGGGAGGTGGCACCTCTTTCTTCCTATCATAGAGTGCTCATTCGGGAAAGGATAGCAGAGGGCAGGGCGAAAAACAACAAAACCCTCTGACAGCGGTTAATTTTTGGTAAATTACGTTTGAAGTTGGAGTTCTGCTCAGTCCCTCCACCAAAATACCTTCAACCATACTGTTCAGTGTTCCCCCCGCTGCCATTCCAGATGGCATGCAGCAATGAGGAGTGCTTCTCCCTGTACCAGTTACTGTCATCAGTTGATGCTTGTATGTTACACTAAGTACCACCGGATCAGCCCAGCATAGCATTTATAACCCTCTCTAATCCCTGCTCTTACATCCCCAAATAGCCCGTATTCCTAACTCATGAAAATGTCAGAATGTCAGGAAAGCCATTTTCTACGAAGCAGCATAAAATACAAAGCTAAAAGTGCTAACAAAAATATATTAAAATGCACTATTTCTTGCTTGTTTGCTAATAAAACCCACACAAAGAAATGAGTTTATATATTCAGTCTCAAAGTGCAGCTTGGAGTCACGCGAGTGCTGTATCTTCCCAGTTTGCAGTGCATAACATGGACTTTTTAAAGGATCAAAGCAATTAAAAAATAAATGAGTGTATGAAACTAGCTTCGAAACTGTCTCAGTTCTGCTGCTGCTACTGATTGATGCTTTTGATGTGACTTCCCCTGCTTTTTTCTTAGTACATCTCCGTTCTCAGAGTGAATAGCTGTGGCCACACGCAGGGTTTTCACAGAAAAGGGGTTTTACATAGTCTAGATACGAGTTTTCCTTCTGTATAAATTGTGTATGAAGGTTTTAATCTCCATTGAGATTACTTTTATATTAGATTATCATAGAAGGCATGCCCAGTCTACCTGGCCTCTGCTTTGAATTTGATTTTATTTCAGTAAAATATGTTACTGTGCCTAGCTGAGCTGGAGCAGATAGCACTCACTCCCATAAGCCATATGAATTAGATACAATCCTTCACAGTAATCTATTTTTTTTCCTGTTAGCAAGAGGAAGGGATTTTAAAGTTTACTGGAAATGTTCACTTCTGAACTGATTAAGATCTATGGACTGTGTTTAGATTCCTATAGTTTGGCTGTGGTGGACGAGTGCACCTTCCTATGGGCCAAAGCCTTGTGGACCTAGAAGCCACAAACAGAACCAACTGCTCCCTAGCTAAAGAGTTTCACAGAGTTCACAGCCTGCTTCTTTGCTTCACTTATTGAGAAGTGAAGTATATGAGATTTTCACTTTCCAAAAGACTTTTAAATGTTTGTGGATCTGTTGGTATGAAAGTGTAAATCTCGCTCAAAGATGAGCATCCATCTAGATCTACTGAAAATGGCAGAAGTCTTTGAATAGTTCTATTGACACATAGATTGGACTTCACTTCACATTTGGAACATGTTCATGAATGTCACCAAAAATAATCCTTTGCTACACAGAACAGTTGCTTCTAATTTCAAGGAAAGGAGGAGACTGAATGGTTTTTGTTTCATTTGGACACTGCTAGAGACATTGGAGCCTTACTGCCTTCAGCAAATTGTCCTTTTCCAAAGAAGTTGGACAATTAACCAGAGATCTTTGACCTACTCAGAAACAGAAATTTCTCTGCCCACACACTCTAAAATCATTAGTGACATTTGTATCTTGTGCTTGTAAACCCACAAGTTATTTTCCATGCTTAAGTACAGGGACTTAAATCAGAGACTTAAAAAGAATGAGGTTCTGGGTCTACTCATTTAATTTTATTTGTTTAATTCAGTAAAGAGTTTAGGAACTGAGTAAAATTCTTATAAAATATGATATAACAAAAGACTGAAGGAAAATGTAACATATACTTTCTCAGGTATTTTTTGCTAAGATTTCCTTTAATTCATATTTCAAAAAACCTCAGGATCACTCAGCCTGGTCTATGGTCTAGTTCTTACCTTGATTTGATTAATTGGAACCAGAATTTTGGCTTACCTTCACCAATGGACTTCCTGAAGTCGTATCAATGTACACCAAGGCGGAATGTGCTTTCACACCACCCACATGGTAAAATATAGCAAATTAAGAGTTACTTTCAGGATTCTACATAATTGTCAAACATGTAATTGGCTTTTTTTCCCCTTTTGGTTTGTTAGATGAGAGGTGTAGTGTCTCCTTCATTCTTATCTCCTGCCTAAGGGGGACAGCTGTCAAACCAGTGGGATTATGTGTAAAGTCAGCAGGATTTGCCTTTCCAGTGTGCTGCAATTCTCTACAGTGCAAACTCCTCTGGCTGTAAGGCCAAACTGTACCACATCCAAGGAGAGGTACTTCAAATGTCCTTGTCTGTTAATTATATTTATGCAAAAGGGATGCAGCGTGTAAGAAATCTTTCTGCCTTGGTGCTTCTAAGCGCTAAATCCCTGATCACATAGGTAAATGATGGCCCAGTTGGTGAGCTGTTGCAATGATTCTCAGTGCTCGACACCATCTGGCTCCCAAAATACTGGAAGTTTGCATAGGACCCACTATTTCCTCGTATTTTAGAGAGTTCTAAGAGGGTGGTGGATGGCTCCAACTGCTCTCTCCTTGGACTGTCACAGAACAAAGTTAATATTTTTGGCTTTTATTCTGCTACATATAAAGAGTGAAAATTGATTATGGTAAGAAAAAGTACCTGTTCTGTAATTCTGAAAACAGGAAGGGAAGTGCTCTTTGCTTCTCTTCCCTTTTTTCTTGTTTTAATATAAGTTGACTAAGGACATGATATATCTCTGATGAAGTCAATGAAAAGGCTTCCTTTGATTTTAGCAGGCACTGGATTAGCCTGAAAAAAATAACATAAGAAATGATTCATAGTTCACATTTAGTTTTTGCACCTTGCTGTTAAAATATACAAAACACAAGACAGGAATAACAAAATATGAGAAAGTGCCTTGTGGAAATGAAAGCATTCGATACCCTTTATTTAATAAACGAAGTCTCATATCTTTATCCTGGTAAATGGTCAGCACTGCCATACTCTGTTTTAAAAAGGGTCTTTTAAAAGGCATCTTATCTATACAGTGAACTGACAACAGACGAGTCAAATCTGCTGATATGAAGCAGCTACCTTCATAGGTTACACAAACAAAACTTTCTAACTTTGCAAGGCAGAGAAAGGAAATGGAAAAGAGGTGATGAAAGAATCTGGAAAGATAGAAACAAAGAACAATGCTGAGGGTTGTTTCCTTTCAGCCCTCATATCAGTGTATAATGATAAAGACCACTAAAATGAACTTTCTTGGTCCTGCAGTCTTTGAAATAAATAAACTGGGCTTGGTTTGCCAGATATGAAAGTATTTCTAAATGAAGTAGGAGTCTTCCTTTAGAAGAACGTCAGAATATCACCACAAATTTTATATTTTTATATTTATGTATATTGGCAAGTAACATCTTGTTATATTTCTGTGTTTACAGTAATAGTAATATATATGTTAGTTATGTTGCTAATGACAAAAAAACAGAATATATGAATCCTTTTAGCCTCCTTGCCAGAGAGGCAGCCAGCCACCAGAGGGAGCCTGCACAGCTTCCAAAATTGCAAGACTGGAAGATTGACAAAGGGTAAGGTACTTATATAGGGACTAAAGATAATAAGCAAAGTCTTTATCAGATTTCACGGGAACATTTTACATAAAAAGCTGGCTTACTGTGACGTTAGTTTACTTCTTTAGTTTGCAAAAGAAAGCAAGATATTAAAATGCAAAGTGAATGAAGACATTGACAAGAATTGCAGTTATATGCAAAAGGGGATAGTAAACAGCTAACTAGTCAAGTTTCATAGAGTACAGGAATGAAATACGAAAATAACATAGAAGTTTAGTTCCATCACATTCCCATTTCTATTCTGTAAGACCTAAATACTTACACTGTAAGTCATTTCAGAGAAGGAATTCTCTGATTTCATATCTGCACAAATATAAGTATTGCAACCAAAATTATCAGGAAATAAACAGATTTTCTGTACTTGCACCTCTCTGAATATTTGATAATGCTTCAAAAAATGTCTTCATGAACAGCTACAAAAAAATTCTCTGATTATTATAGAGACTGAACCTGCCTTGAAAACAAATGAATAACTTTCACTAACCACTGGTCTGATTGTCTCCTCTGAAGATCATTGTCCCTGATGGTATCCTGATATAACTTCTATTTTCATCTGTAACATTCTAAATGCATTCAGTGATTTCTCAAAATGCCAAGCTGACATTTATGAAAGCAGTAAGATTTATGGAATGTTCCTTCTGAACAAATTAGAAATTTCGTGTGATGATTTTATTGGAAAAAGATCAAAGAAACATCTTTTTAATAATATTAATGTTGTTATGATGATAACAGTAGATTTTCCTGCAAAACCTGGAAATGGAGAAATATCAAAAGGCAAGTGGGGAGAACTAACAAGAGATGAAGGATGGAAATGAACAGGAAAAAAATTGTCAATGGTTTCAGGGACAGAATGCTGTGCACAAAAAATAAATCCATATCAGATACTTCAACAATTGTCCATTTGTCATTCAATCTACTGCACAACACCTGCCAGAGAAATTCTTAGTAGCTGCTGACACTTAATTCTCGAAGTCAACAGGCCCATCTAATAATGTTTTTAATATGACTATAGTATGATTACATTATTACTGACTGCAATCCAAGCAATACAAATATACTGCCACATACTGTATCTCCGCTTGCTGAGGCCAATTAAATCGGGTAGGGGCCTAGATCCAGGCTATGACTCCTGCTCAGTACAATACCCACAATATGTGTGGTGCAAGTCCAGCGATATGTATCTTGAGTCTGACAACTACTGGGGACGAAAGTACGTGGGCAACCTACAGTCAATTTTCTTCACTTGTACCTTTGATTTGAGCAACAGGTAGGCCAATGTAATATTGCCCTTCCTTACTTTATTTTGGTAAGTCCTGATGTCCTTTACATATCTTTTCCAATTTATGGTGTTTCCTGCACCATAAATTTCTCGGGTAATGGAAAAATTGCCACAGGTCATAAAAATGTTTAAAGGCTTGTTTTCTCATTTTAACACTTTTGAATAGCCACTGTGAATGGGACAGTTTGCCAGTTATTAATTTCAGTCTGTTGAGAAACTATAATTTCAAGCATATTTCTTCCATTTCTCACCACCTACAACAGCATAGATTGGCAGAAGGAGCAGTACAGAGTGCAGTACAGAGTGCTAAGACGCTTCTATTAAAAAGTCCTCTGTTAGCTCATCCTAGCTACAGGACATCCCTTGTGCAGTGACTAGAGCAGCCTCAGTTTAATTGCTTCTGCAACATTGCCAATTTGCTGTGTTACTGGAAAATTTCGCAGTGTTTGGTACTTCTTAGTGGTCCAGGGACTGCTATCCATAAAGTCCATGAGAATATCAGTTTTCACTTTTAAATGGAAGTTCAATGGAAATGGAAGTTTCTGGATGATAGTTGTGATCTGACCTCCAAGAGGGTCTGAGGTCAGAAAGTACTTGGGAAAAATCCAATAGTTCTTGTACTTTTAAGGTCTGATTTTAAGACCTGAGTCCCTGGAACCCAACTGTCTGCTTTCTTGATTATTCAGGGTTTCTCAGTTTTCATCATAGGAGCTGATGATTCAGGATTGACACAGCTCTGGCAGATGCAAGGATCATCCATAGCAGTCCTGGGTTCAGAAGCTTGCAGGGATAAGAAATACCACATTGAGGTTTGCTCAAACATTTTTCTCCTGACTCTTTTGATGAACACTGTAAGTGGCCAAATTATAAATGGATGAGAAGCCCTCATAAAACTCTGTGAGGGGGAAAGAAGGAGAAAAGGTTGGCACTGAGCATTTTAGTTGCTGCATCTGAAGACCTTACACTGTTCTGAACAAACAAAGGACTTAATTCACAGGAGTCCTATTTTCAGTTCTTTTGAAATCCTACTTTCCTAATCCTAGCAATAAAAGTTCACAAGCAATGAAATTCACAAGGTACTGATGGTAAATAAAAGTATTTTAAGAGCCCTGATAAGAATCACCTGATTACAAATACTCATTTGTGATCTGACATCATGGTCACTTTGCAACAAAGCCTTTATTTCTCTCCACGTGCATGCTGCTTATACATTTCCTATTGCTACAGGGTCTTTTTTTGTTCTCTGTCCTATTCTAAACAAGACACTGAAATGTTGGCTTAGAGTATGCCAACACACAATGTAAGTGAAGTTCTTTACTCACATGCCTTGCTATAATCATGCAACCCACTTAAAAAGCAACATTTTTTGAGTAGGAGGGAAAAAAAAACCAGTTCACTGAAAATGTATTAACTTGGAGTTTCAATTTAATATTCATTGGCACATGCAATATTTGAAGCCTGCAGAAGTTTCACATTACAAATTGTACTGGTAGGTCAGGACTCAGGTTGGAGTTTCTAACTCTTTACATAAGATAAATCCTTCACATCACTTGTGACCTAAATAGCTCAATGTGCTGCTATGTTTTACTCTCAGATTGTATTTGCTTATATTTTTAGTATTTATACAAGAATGGCCAACTGAGATGGAATGTTTTGTCGACAGGAACATCTGCTGGTTACCATTGCAACATGCTGATAAAGGGAATGTGCTTGATGTATTTAGAAAATATACGAGTTTTGCCCTACAGTTTAATTGGAATGGAAAGGGGAGGGAATAGAAGCTTCACTGAGTAAGGATGAAGGAGATGCCTGCGTCTGCTTCACAAAGGTATCACTTCTCATTCCAAATATAAAGTGGCAGCTTTGGTTGTGGGAAGGAGTGCTATGTCTATTCATTTTAAAAATATGATCAATATATATAACATTCCTGTATTCTCATTTTTAGATCTCTACATAATTGTCTGTCATATACGTAATTCTAACTGCTTAGCCCAGAATTTTTCTCTTTAATCTCTAGAGAATATAACGAGACACACAAAATAGCATACGTAGCAAAAAGCACTGTGTGTATATATGTACACTATCTCTATGCAGTATCCATACATATGCATAAATCTATAGGTATGATGTCAACATTCTATATTTATAAGGAACTAAATAAACATCTAGGAATATTCTTTATCCTTGGAAAGGATAAGAGAAAGATATAGGAGAAAAGCAATTTGTTGCACAGCTTTACAACATATTCAAGGTATTGCCTCAGTATGTGTGGTCTGTATACACAGTAGGTAATTTTGTGTGGTGTCACACACAGTTCAGTTGGCATAAAATGCATCAAACTACTCATGAGAAGCATTGCAATTAAAGCATAATGAATGATGGCCACCAAAACCACTATCTTGCAAATACCATTCATTTCATGTGATTATTTCAGAAATGCTTTAAGGATGTTTTATTTATATATACACATATATATTTATATATGCACACATAAATATGTGTGTGTGCGTGTGTGTATAAACGCTTTTAAAAATATGCACAAAATATTTTTTGAAGTACATTTAATTTTTGTACCTTGAGACCTTTGTCCTCAAGTAGTTCCTGCAGTCATGACCTGTCTCATTTGAACCTGCTCTGACCCCGCATTCTGCAGGGTGCAGCAACACTTGGGGCTCCTGGGCCACCATCTACAAGTCTGTGCAAGAGGCAGGTGAAGGAGGCGATAGGCATACTACAGGAGGTCATATGGAGCTGAGGAAAGGCACGAGGGGTGGAGATGAATGTTGTGTTTTGTCTGCGGAATGAGACAGGCCATGGAAACCCTGCTTTTGGCCTTATTACTGTCTTTCATTACCATGTACATTACCATGAAGAGCAGCTGAATGCACAGCTTCATTTCAGGTCAAGGCCGAAAGTTTATTGACGCAGTGTTACAGGATGGTTACAGTGCTCTGTGCTGCTCGCAGGAGCAGATCAGTAGCTATTTCTCTAAGGAAAACAAAAACTGGGAAACCTATAAATCCTACTCTCCCACAACCTGACAGAGAATCCTCCCCCCACACTCCTCCTTTCTGTCATCATTCAGTTTGTAAAGAGGTACAGGCAGATTATTTAGCAGAAAATAACTGATTCAAATATTCAGGTGATGGCTGTATGGTGGATTGACTCCAACTGGTATATAGCATATGTGCATATAATGAGGAGATCAGTGAAGCAGCTACTTCCAGGCAGGAAAGTGCTAGATGATGGGAGAAAAAACATTTATTTTTATCATAAGCAAATGGCGGATATTTTACTTTTTCATCACTAATAAGAAAATATGGATATTACCCTCACTTGTCTGAGACCAGGTTCCCTAGATGAAATGCCTGACAAAATCAAGGTGTACTTGGCACACAGACTTCTGGCCATGATCTGCATTATAATCATAGAAAAATACTTCTTTTACTAATACATAATTTTGTTTTCTTAGATTAACTTTTCAAAAGGTTTGTCACCCATTTCAGCCATCAGAAACTTTGAAGGATCTTCTCCCTCGGAAGTTGATTGAAAAACACTCAGCCATCATTAGAGTGAATTTGGATATTTCTTCAGTGCTGAGAAATCCCTTAAAGAAAGTATTTTAATTAACATAAAATTTTTATTCCCAAGAAATCGTAACTGAACCTGCCAATCCTTACATTGAATTTTCTTTCCTCTTCAATTTTTATTCTTTAGAAGTCTGTATGTTTTGGAGCTTGCATTTATGTTTATTTATATTGTGTTACTTTCATGAGAGACTCATATCTTTTCTGTATAATGATACCTACATTAACAATTCCGCTGACAAAAATGAAAACCTACAAAAACATACGTTATCTCAGACCTTATCAACAATTCGTACTGTGTAAACCAACATGTAACTCCCTGTAAGTCTCAACGTAAAACAAGTGAACAAGGAGTTTGTAGGTATCAGAATTGGGCAGAAATTTTCTGATCACTGTTAAATTTATGATTGTAGACATGGGCTTGATATTAACTTTAACTGTCTCTTGCCTTCCACAATTAATTTAAGGCAGTTTGTTCATTATAGCACATGTTCCTCAGATCACAAGAAACATCATAAGCAATGAACATTCCTTGAGTAAGCACTTTAATATGAATCTGTAATCACTAACCACCACTTCAGCCATCTATGATAGCCTGTTTCCATCTTAACATAAAAGAAAATTCAGCTTACCATGGCTTGTAGGGATTTTGCACTTTGTTTTGTACCTCTGATTTCACTTCAGAAGCTTAGCTATTAAAAATATCAGACTATTTTGATAATCTTCATCATTTGCCCTCTAAACCTCTAAGTGAGAAAGAATCAAATCAAGTGACATGAAAATCTATTGTAAAGAAAGAAAGGAGAGGCGAGGGAGAGAGAAAGGGAAACAGTGATCTCCTAGAGCACTGTGCCATTTGGGAAATTATATAATCTAGGCAAAACATGATACAAATATTTCTTTTTCTTCCTTTGCTAAAGAAAATGTAAGATCAACTTCACTCTTGTTCATACTTTCTCTTTAAAAAGCAAAAACTCTCTTGTCCACTGTAATAGGAGAAGGTGCTGGACATTCCACGTACTGAAACACAATCCATAATGACAAAAAGACAGCATTTTATTGCATTCAGCCTGGGTTGTGTAGTCTCCAACACTGTAATGTGCTCTCCAGTGGCCTAGATATCAGCGTGTTACTCGGGTGTAGATGAAGATCTTTAGTTTTTAATTAATAATACATACTGCAGAATCTGAAAGGCTATCTATAATTTATGTATCAGTATCTCAAAAGCAGTCATTCATGCATTATATATTCAGACAGAAAATTCTCTTGCTTTTATTTTATTCTCCAATAGAAAGTACATTAAGATGTTATTATGTATACTCCTAAATGGATCAGTGCTACCCAGTGTTTCATAGCTCCCAAAGTTATCAGCTTCCTTCAGGTTTTCTCGGCTAAAAGAGGCTGAATGTGCACAAGCATCACCAACTGAGCACCTCTCTTACTCTTCTTCCCCTCTGATGGGTTTTTAAAAAAATGATCAGACTCTTTCTTTGGAATGTGTTAATTTAGCAGCAGAGAGACAGCTAATGGGTGAAAAAAAAGATTATAAAATGGGAAGAAATGATTTAACAATAAAGGGTTTCAAAATTGTGCGTATTATAACTGATCATGGTAATATACCACAAGACTTTTATAAAATAAAGGAATAAAAAAATCATTTTTCAAATGAAACTTTAAGCAAAGCTATTACATATAAAGTATGCTTAATATTAATAGTCATTCTCATCATGCTGTCCTATTTTCAAAGCGCCCACCTACATATGGGCACTTTGTAAAAAAAGAAAAATAAGGCATACTGTGCATCCTAAATGTGCATCTCTCAAAATTCGCTTTCAGTGCTGTATTTTATTCTTCCTATCTCAAGCTGTAAACACCCCAAAAGTAACACCAAGCTTTCCAGGGCAAAAAAAAACCCTCAGATTTTCTTATGCCACTTTTTTACTGATCTCCCCCAAAACAGCATGGACAAGATGCCATGCTGGTGCTGAGGAAGAGGTAATTCCTTGGGGACCAGGAGGACCAGTTACCTGACAGACAGCCTGAACTTTTTTGCTCCAGAACAAAAGGAAATGAGTCACATCTACATTTGCAGTATTACTGAAACGGATGTGGGGTCAGCCCAAATGCAAGCAGTAATATTTTTAGACTTGCCCTGTGACAATCCAGCCTCAACAGACATTTATCTCAATAAAGATAAGAAATATCTTCCAGCCTCAGAAGGATGAAGAGAGGATAAACTAATTAATAATTACAATGCATCTAAATACTACGATGATTTTTATATAATGAGAGAGTAAGGTAGGAGATCAAAATCTTCAAGCCAGCTTTCAGAAAAGAAAGTATCAACCCACACAGAAAGACGGGATAAAAATTATCATGACTCCATCCAGATCTAAAGTCACCATCTTAATTTCATTTCTTTAGTAAAATAATATTTTAGATAAAAAAAAGGAAAAGAATATAACATGACCTATAAGCAGGCAACTGAAAACAAAACTAAACAAACACCTGCTTTTGAATAATTCTCTGATAACCACTTTGAGGATGGAGAGGATTTTTAGGGTTATTATTATTACATCAAGGTGTTATCAGATGGAACACTTAACCTGGTTATTCTAAATCATAGCATATTTTCTCTTCACAGTTTGTAGTTCAGTGACTAGTATTACCAATTGGCTCTGAGAAGTTATTTTGAAGACTACAGTAATTATACTTCAAGGAATTTATTCATAATTATCTACTTCTTTGCTTAATAAATTTTTAGAATATTACAATATATGAATTAGAAGGTAATTATCTTGGAAATTTAAAATACATCAATCCAAATACACTCTATGTAGTTTTGAAATAACATTTTGTAATATTGAAAACTGGTCATTCCGGTAAGTGAACATTCTCTAAGTATTTTTACCTCTGTTACTAATCTTTGTTTCTGTTCCGTAAATTTGCACAACTAGCTACCTTAAATAATTTCACATGATTTTCCTCACAGGACTCAGTACTGACAATGCTTTGCAATTCTTTGCATGGTTGGTCTATGTTGCAATGTTGTCTTTATCTAATATGAAATCAGTAAGAAGAAGATAAAGACACAAAAAGTGCTCTATTTCCCCACGTCAATCTAAAAAACACAAACAGCTGCAAATATGAAACAAAAAGAGATCCTTGCAAGTAGCTAACTGCAGGTAAATGGCAAGGTGTTCCTAAATTGCTTCTGTAACAGGAACTGTTAGATTTTTCTCATTAGTTGAAAAGTAAAAAATATTAGCAAATTAGGCTATAACTTTAGCAGAAACTTCCTAGGTCACCAAGGCCTCTATGGTTTATTTCTTCTGTTCTGACAGGACTGAGTTGATCATTTTGAAGTGTTTTGTAGAACCTCGTTTTGAGTAACTCCAATTAAAAAAGTGAAGAAGTTCATTTCTGTGAAAGGCTCTTTATAATTCATTTACTACCTGATAACTTGTCTTTGAAAACTGTACCACAACGTTAAACTTCATGCCATTCAAAAAAATTCTGTAACACACACTTTATTGGTAGGTTATTGCCTGAGCAGTATCTGAAAAGCACTTTCTTACCTGGACTAGTATGGACTAAATCCTAAAATCAAAAGTTAAAAGTAGACTCATTATTAAACTATTAGAAAGAGGAAACATTATTTTATAACAAACCATTTCAGTAAAATAATTATGTTCTGAGTAATTACAAATAGTCCTCAATAAATCAACTGTCAGAACTGCATGTTTCTCAGATACTGAGAAGAGAATGATGACAGCATTGTCTCTCAGGCACATTCAATCAGTGAGAAGTGAGTGCTCACTAATTGTCAGTAACTATACATCACCTTCACATTTCATTATAACTCTGGATATTTTGTGCTACATCAAACACTGAGGTAAATAAGATCATTGTTTTTAGATCAACACATGTTACTACAATCCCACTAAGTGGTTTTAAATTTGTTCTCCCATGTTTGTAATAGAAAAAGGTAGCCATTTTTCATGAATGCAATTAAAAGCATCTCCTTCCTCTTCCAGATCGTTGCTAATACTTGATTTTAAAGAGGATCCAACCATTACTCCTGTGTGCTTCCAGCAGTAACCACTTCATTAGACATACTGTCAGATAATTTACTGATTTGAAAAGGATGTACTTCAAGATAAAAAGGACAAAAGAGTGACGTATAGGAGAGTATATATATGGATTTCCAGGAGAGTGAAGAGGGGATAAATCTGACTTGTGTGAATCAGGAATATAGCCCACTGACAGAGGAGTAATCTAGGTCTAACAATAGGTGTGTGTGCATTCATTGATGCATTTAATGAAAAGAAGATGCAAACACATTATTCTGCTACTGAGAGTCTGGACTGTGTTAAGCAATTGTTTGCTGTCTCTCTGGTTGTTGCTTTATTTGTGGGATACTGATGGGAAAACAAACTAACAGTTCATTTATGACCATGCTTTAATTCTAATCCATCAGCCACTCCTATATTTAATGGGATTTAATTCCAAGTCAATTCAGTCTAACTTTTTCTAAGAACATCTTGCTGGGCACTGCAGCAAATGATTTATTAGTAGAGTAGTTCTCCAATACAGATTTTCAAATACAGTCATAAAACAACTATGATGGTAGGCATTAAAAATTCACATTCACCAACGATTACCGTAAGACAGGGATAAGTCTTTACAAGTATATGAGAGTAGTTTGTTACACAGCGCTATAATGTGGTGATGACTCTCTTTTGCTGAAGACTGCATTTGCACTGGTTTCTAATGACAACATGGTTAATTTTGTTTGTAATACCTGAACGCTTAAATGTCATCCACTGTGGAGATTTTGATTAAGTAAAATCTGGATGTTTACAAGTCACCTGCACACGTATATAAAAATCAAAATCACAATCACAGGTAATTCTACATTAAATTGTATTCCACAGGCAAAGAAAAAAATCCAAAATTTCTTATTCTTGCTCTGATTTATAAATGCTAAGCTTCTGCAGTACTATACATAAAACTGTTCTGACTACAAAGAATGCCATGTTGTGATAGGGAGAAAATATATTTTTTATATAAGAATGAAATTTAAAACAAATACAAATCATGTTGTGACATACTGCTTTTATATTACAGGCCAACTATTTTATATATTTTTATATTTCATCTCTGTCACTAACCAATTTAATCATAATAGTACCAGAGGAAGGAGCTATTAGATTTGGCTCACATGACTCATTTTTTCTTTAACTGAAAATGTTACTTTGTGCACTAAAAATCTGGACTCATGTTCCCTTTAAGATTCATTATTTCAGTAAGTATGAATTTAGCAAAAAGATGGTCCCAACCACTTGTTTCCTCAAAGTCTTCATATGAACTGATTAGCCCTTTCCTAATTCTTTAATATCTTTCATAAGATATAACTTTTTTGCAGTTAAATCCATTTTAATTCCTACAGTAGTATCTGATACCAAAATGTGTGTTTATCTGTGTGTTCAGAGGTAGATAAACTAACATGATTGAAGTACGAATCTAAAAACCAACACATACACAATCTCCTAAGATACAAAAATGAACTACATCACCTGAAATGCAATACTGCCAACTGCTTATATTAGCCATTAGGGAAATACCACATGCACTGTAATATAACCCAGCTGTTTTACAGTGGACAATACAATGAAACATGTGAGTAACATGAAGTATTAATAAAAAACTGAGAGTAAAATTTTCAAGAATACTTCAAACTCTACAATGGACTAAAAGTTGTTTAGACCTTAGCAGGAAGGTCAGTGAATGGTTAACTGAAAAGGTATTATAGAAGTATATAATTATCCTGAAATGAGTGTTACAAGCCTAGGAGGTCAGAAACAAGCTTATACTTGGAGTAAATTCAATTAATTTGAAGTAAGACTAGAAATTTACATTGAGGACACCCAGGCAACACCAAACCAACATCATTCCAAAGCTGTGTTCATTAGGTTTCAACATGGATTTTTTGATTTTCCTCTAATATAGCTCTGCTTCATGACAAGCAATGAGGTTATTTAATAATTTAAGTAGGTCTTTCTCCTCTAGAAACAGTAAATGTTCTTAAATTGCCAGCAGTGATTATGAAGTGTCATGCGTTTATTATACTAACAAAATACGGCCACTAGAAAGTTAAAGAATTGTTGAAAAATACTTTTTTTTCTGCTGTACCTGTAGAAAAGAACACAACACCAAGATTTCACAACAAACAAACTTGGTTATTTTCCTCGCTGGAGAATGGCATTGACAGGAATATCTCATTATATGTGCAAGTTACATCTCACCAGTGACAAACTCCGTGATTGGGCTGGCATAGGAGAAACATAGACGGATGATGATGACCCAGCAGTTGGGAAATTCTCCTTTTTTGTTCTTAGAAACGCAGCTGCATACCACAGATTACTGCAACACTGCCTCGAGCTGTGACAGATCAGTATTATACTTTCACCCCTTGTCATAAGTGTCACAGACAGGTCAATAGCGTGGTCTCAGAAACAGTGATGGCAGCAAAAGAGCCTGAAAAACCTCAGTGTTCAGACTTAAACACTAGTTCAGCTCAACCAGGTTCATTACACACAAGTACAGCCCCTATGCATCTAGCCTAACTATTGCCAGGTGTGCTACTGACAACTGGTCTGCACCACAGCCAAGAGCGTCTCTTAAAACTGCCACAATCCCTGTGAAGATTGATCCTCCCAAATGCCCCCATTTCGTCCTTACAGTTCACCACCTCCACTTTCTCAGCAACTGCTCCTGGATGTTCTCCTTCCAGCCCTCTCTGGATCATCTTGTGCCTAGCACTGTCTTTCCTTTGTTCCCTCCTGGTAAGAACACACATTTTGGCCATACCATTGCAAGTCTCCATATGCACAGTGTTCACTTATGAGGGCCTCAGCAAGGCCTCCATTGGGAGCAGCCCTTCCTCCTTCAGGACTTTGCCAAGGTCCTTTCTTGAACCAGTTTGTTTGCCCTGTATGAATTTTATGTGCTTATACCCTTTTCAATAGGCTTTGCTTTACACATTACTTGCTTATCTGTCTAACATTTCTTTTATTTAGGACTAATTCTTTTAGAACTGATTTCCATGGTGTACAGTTATTCTCTTTTCCATCAAAATGCAAATAGTTGGCCTCTCACAATTCAAGTTTTTCTCTCATTCTAGCATACAGGGGACAATTCCCAATTTTGATTTTTTTTAACTAGACTTTTAAAATAATTATGAATTCACTTCAGTTACTTTTGCATTTAAATATGCCTGGTCATTTAAGATCTGCTTTCTGTGGTGAAGATAACAGTCATAGTTCAAACTGTTGAAATGACTCCACTATCTGTTCTGCCTTCTATGGAGCAGCAATCATTACCAGCTTGGCAATCTGGTCAGATAAATTATTTTCAGTTGTTTCATCTTTTACACATCTCCTCCCTCACTATAAAGTATCTCCTTTCTGTTCGTCCTGCTTATGATTTAAGCCTACCAACACTGCAGAGTACAGGAATGCAGTACTGCCTAGATACCTCTTACTTCAGTAAATGAAAGTGAAAAACCAGTAGAAAGGAACAAAGAGAGTTACTTCAGGCTCTTCCGTATGCCCATCCAGACTGATATAATTGAAGTCTGGATTTTCCCTGTGGATACACAGCCAGAGGTTTCCAGTACATTAGGCCAGGACAAGCCAAAAGTTACCCAAAAGCAGCCACTCATTAGCAAAAAAGACCATCAAGAGAAAAAAAAAAAAAAAAAGACCAAAAATAAAAACTAAATACCTACTTGCATGAAGACAGGAACCGATAGTGATGGCTCAGGCTCCTCACAGCCTCCAGGGACACTAAAAAAGCAGTTCTAAGACTGAAACCCAGCTCTCCGTATATTTGCATTTGTAGCTGATAGCAAACTCTATAGAGGTTTTGTTGTGACTGTAGCATCTATAAAGACTGACCCTGTTTGCATCTTCCTCTAATAATTTTTGAATTTATTCTGAAGCCTTTCCTTCAATCCAGGCAGAGCTGAGCATTTGAGTCTGCTCCTCTACTTTGGCCACCCACACTCCTGAAACCAATACTGCAGAACTTCATCTTGGAAACCAATAAAACCTTTGACAAATGTCACTAAAATCAGCCACCGGGCATCAAATCTCTGGTGGGGAAGAGGAATGTAGGCAGAAATTCAAACAAGTGAGAAAGCTGTACCCAAAAGCCAAGTTCAATCGGACAAGATTTGCTTCCAAAACAACGTAACGCTTTCTTCTTCACTGTAATCTCTGAGGCAACTGTTGCTCTTCCTTCTGGGCCCAGCCTTTGTTGCTAATGCTTCCTCAGTCAATGGCTGCCGACTAAATTTGAGGGCTTGCATAGCAGAGAGCTAAAGCCTTTACAGTCTCTCTCTCTCTCTCTCATGTGCTGCTTTTCCTCACATTTTTTTTCCAATTTTCCTCTCAGCTCTGTCAAAAAATTAACAGGTGGCATAATGCTGAAGGAGAGTTACACCACCCTGACCACCTCACCGCTGGTCGTTAAAAATCTGTGCTGCTGGGATAAAGATCACAGCACACATGTGGAGAGGGACCTCTCCCAAGAGCCCTTCACTCGCAGTCCACTTGCCATGTACTTAAACAGTGGCTCCCCTGTATGAAGGAAACCTGCAGTGGGCTTCGCAGGCCCATCTGATCTGTGGAAAATGCTGTCTCCCTTCTCACTCTCTCTTCAAAACTAACCAACTTTTTGATAGATGAAGTCTCTTTCCGCGCCTAACAGTCTAGCGACAGGGTAGGGGCGGGTAGAGGAACGACTTCAGCGGCGGCTCCCGGTTCCTCTCACCCCTTGTCATCGCGGGAGCCCGAGGCGGGCGGGGGGGGGAGCTCCGCAGCCAGGAGGAGCCCGGGACGGCCCCGTGTTTCCGGACTGGCAGGGGCGAGGGCCAGGGCAGCGCTCTCTGCCCCAGGGCAAAGAGAAGAAGCGGCGGCAGAGGCACCATGCGTCCCACAGGTGGGCTAGGAGAGCGCCTGGCGCAGGACGTGCGAGGGCGGGCGCGCGCCGGGCCGCTGAGAGCGGCCGTTGGGCAGGAGGCAGTGCCGCACGCTCGCGCCGGACCGTTGAGAGCGGCTGTTGGGCAGGAGGCAGTTGAGGTGGTGCCGCACGCTCGCGCCGGACCGTTGAGAGCGGCTGTTGGGCAGGAGGCAGTTGAGGTGGTGCCGCGCGCTCGCGCCGGACCGTTGAGAGCGGCCGTTGGGCAGGGGGCCGTTGAGGTGACGCCCCGCGCTCGCGCTGGACCGTTGGGAGTGGGATCTCGCGCGCGCCGCCATCTTGCGGCCGGAGGGTCAACCGCGCGGGACGAGTGGTGGCAAAGGTGCAGGGGCGTGGGGGTACGTGAGGGTAACCGCGTGCCATGTCGCGGCCCCCCCAGAGAAGGTGCTGGTAGGGCTTCCCATGAAGCAGGTTTGCCCCGTGGAGGCAGAAGCGTCGTGGCAGAGCAAACGGTGTTTTTTTCCTAAGTGCTGGGAAGGTGCTGAGGCAAAGGATGCGTGGGCAGAGTCAAGTTGGTGGTGTATGGTATGGTTGCTGTGATGCCATGTCATATACTCTGTCTTAAGAGCGCTTCTTCCTGGTAAAGCATTGTGTTAGCGAGAGGAGAAACCTGTGCAATGTGTTGCCGGCTACTTCTTCATAAAGCAGTGCCACAAAAAAGACTGAAACTCTGTGCTTCCTTATCTGGTGTATATACCCTCTTGATGTGGCTAACCTCCTCAAAGATTTTTTTTTTCTTGTTTTAACTGAGTAGTTCTATCATTTTGAATATTTTTTATGACAAACTACAGAAATAGTTTTACTTAGGAAGCTGTTTTTAATAGCTCAGATATTTTATGCAACTGTGAACTGTACCTATTCTTGTGTTACACTATGCTATTTTTTTCTGAAGAGAGCAAAGTCTAGTACCAAAAAGTTGGGAAATGACAGAATAAATGTTTTATGAATAATCCTAATTCTATTTTATGTGTATATCCACTCTGGCAGAGAGCCTTAATTAACTAATTAAGCACTGTGTTCTTCATTAGTAATTAATCTTCCATTTTCAGCCTTTTACTTTTTAGCATGTGATTCAGTGTTATTTACTTTGCACTGAAATCTTCACTTCCATGTTTATGTTTTCTATGTATTTCCTCTAAGCCTCAAATCTGTTAGCATATACTTTGCAACTCTCTTGGTAGATAAGAATGCATTTTTACCCCATTTTACAGGTGGAAAAAGCTAATGAAAAGACTACCTGTTTTGTGAAGGCCTGTAAATCAGTGGCAGCTCTGATGAGGAGCTCCATCCCTGTGTTTTCCAGTCATAGTGCCTTATTCACAGAAATGCTGTGTATTTAGTGCTCCCATTTTTTTCAGGTATGTTTACAAGACTCAGCAGTACTTAAATCAAACCAATGACTCTGGTACTGGTCACTCAGTAAAGGGGAAATGAAAGGTATGTAGTCCAATGCCAGAGGTTTGCCTTCCTTAAAGTGGTTGTGGTAGGGAGCTTAGTCTTGTCTTTGTAAGTCAGCACCATATTTAAACCTCACTTTATGAATGAGGAATCAAGAAAGAGATGTGAAAGCCTGACTTTACAAAGGTGATTCAATACTTGGGTTTACTGTTCTGGGTCACCATTGTAAATGAGCATTTGACATGCCAAGACTTCAAGACTATTTTTTTTTTCCTTCTTCTGAGTACCTAGTGTTTTTTATCATTTTATAAAATCAAAGTAACAGTATTACATATAGCAATCTGATGATACATTAGGATTTCAACAGATCTTTACTGATTATTCTTGATACGCAGATGAGAACACTAAGGAAGAAAGCAACTTTCCTAGATATGTAATAACCTGGTTGTAAATAATGTATCAAAAACCTGAACTGTTTGCTTAATACCAAGCATGGTTTTAACATGAATATAATTATTTTATTATTATCTGGCTTTTGATAGATGAAGTCTTCAACCTACTTGACTTGCAGCTTCTGTATTGCAAGCTTCTGTACACAAATAGGAGAGTGCATTAGCAACATGTTTAAAGCATTTCTAAATATATGGGAACTATCTCAGTTATTCGACAAATGGTTATTTACAGATATAAATGGCTAGTTAGTTTCTGATAATAATACATGTTTGCCTAGTGAGTATGTACAATTACAATTAATTTATACCAAAACTCAATTATGTGTGGCCTGGAGACATCCAATCTGAAGTTCAGCTTTTGATAAGGAAAGGCAGTCAAACGCCTTCATGTGCATGAAATTGCTGAGCAAATACCTTAGAGCACCATGAAGGGTTGTCCAATTTCCATGCTCTTTGCAGTCATTTTAACATATTGGCATTGGCAGGGAAAGAAAGATCATAGGTTCAGCCTGCGGTGGATATGCTCATTTTTGTACTCTGCCAATTTGTCTTTTTTATTTATTTTATTTTATTTTTTATTTTTTTGCATCTTCATGGCTGTGCCGTGTTTGAGTTACACTCCACTCCACACTCATTAAGATAAATATCAGCATGGAAATCTGCCTCTATTTACGCAACAGTCATTTCTGTGCTTGCAACTGCTTGTGGGACAATTGGTGTTATATGACAGACATTTTATGAGGAAATCTTATTAGTGAATAGATGCAAATAACACTTGTTTTTTGTTTTCTCAAGAATCATAGATCACTTCAAATTTAGTAGCCGTGTTTAGTAGCAGTATTGCTTCAATGCAAGGGTCTACTGATTGAATTTTTAAGCAGATTCAGCAAAAAATATCAGCGTTATTATCAGAATTCCTGAAAACTTAAAAATGGAAATCGTAGGTAATCTCTTCATCTACAGTGAACATGTTGTTCCATGTCTTTGCTAGAAAGTAGAATTTTATATTTTTAAAAGATATTTGAGGCAGAGAAAAAAAAAAGAAAATGGGATCTACTAAACTTTGATACTCAAGAACATCAAAACTATCATTTACCTTCAAAATTGTGGCGTTGCTGATTGAGGTCAGAAGTTGATCTTAATAGGATCATTTCCTATGTTAATATTCTCTGGTCTCATTTCTGTTGCATCCATTGGTCAGAGACTTACGTATAAGTAATTGGCAAGTTGTTTTTGAAAAATTGTATATTTGATGTCAGAGTAAATGTGAAAAAGCAAAAATCTCAGCCTCTGGGAAGAAGAACATCTTTGTCCAGGGACTTGATAATCACAGTGTTGTTTTATCAGTTTATTTCTTGAAGATGGCCTTTGAATCAGTATACGCATTTTATTTGCTTATAGGTAACCAAGAATGTTTCAACTCATCTATATGGTAATAAACATAACTACCACAATGTGAACAACTGTAATAGCTCAGGGAATAATTACGTCTTTTTGGGAAATCCAGTCAGTTCTAGCTACTGTGTTTTTGATCTTTTGTATAAGTTAAAATTCATCTATTACAATAATACAGTGATACACAGTTGCGTTTACTTAAATGTAAACAAAGGTATTTAATGGATTTCAAACGGTATCTTACATATGTAGGCATTTTGAAGCTATCATAAAGTCAAGAAAAAAGCAACAAGTACAAAATTTAAAGTAGCATCTATTTCTGGCAGTAATATTGCATAGCAACCTATGTCCCTTGGTTTCCTGCACTCTTAGGAAGCAAGGCTTTGTATCAATATACAAAGCATAGCTAAGTTTGTAAAGGACCTTTTTACTTTCAAATCACATGATTAACAACTGAGTGACTTGAAATTTTATCCAGGTATTTTTTACATAGCTACAGTTAGTAACTCTGGTTCATTGTTTTTAAGTGTGAATGTGATGAGTAATGTTTTTTTGTCATATGACCAATAGTCAACTTTGCTATTGCCAAATATTGAATAATGTTATAAAACAATTTTACAACAGTACAAACTATCTTAGTACTGTCTTTGATAAATTAAAAATCCCAAATATTTATAGAAACTATTGTAGGAACTACTTGCACCTTACTGCCTGAATATAGTCTACTTGGAATATGAGCATTCAATGATACACAGTTACTGCCTTCGTCAGGTAGCAATGTGCTGTGTAGTGTTATCTGAGCGTTGATTAGTAGCATACGAAACCTGCAGTGCACAGCACTTCAGCTGCTTTTATGCAAAAATACTTGTAATTTAAGGAAGGAAAGCAAGTTTTCTTTCTTAAAGGAGAACCATGCTAGTATTTTTCAAAAGCACTTAGCTCCTGAAGAACAAATGTTGACAAAAATGCTTGTTGACTGTAGTCATTGAGAAGTATTTCCTTAATTCAGATTATAGATAAAATTGCTAATGGGAAATATGTGAAGTTCTGAAAGCACTTCAAAAAACAAATTTATATTGAATGGAGTTTACAAATTGAAGCTTTAAGAAACTGAACAACATATGTTAAATGTATTTTTGTATAGTGACCCCTTTTATTATTCATTACTTTCACTTATTCTTGAAACATTCACACTTGAATAGCTAGAGAATAAAGTATAATATAATACCAAGCCTTGGAATGAATTGAACAAGAGCAATTTAGAGCCATTTGAGGACTGAAAATAAACACCCCTTCCCTCTTCTTACGTAAAGTTACTGTCTTCTGTAAATAATGAAACGCTAAATACTGTAGTGGCTTCAAAGCATTTTAATGCTAATGTGATAGTGGGCAGTAAATGAAAACAAGCAGCGCTTTTATCAGAAGCCGCAAGTGTAGTGTTCCTCAGATTTCACAGAATCACATAATGATTGAGATTGGAAGGGACCTCTAGAGATCATCTAGTTGAACTCCCCTGTTCAAGCAGAGGCACCTAGAGCATGTGGCACAGGGCTGCATCCAGATGTGTTTTGAAGATCTTCAAATCACTCTTTACCCTCACCCTACTTCTGCTCAGTAGATATTCAGGGGAATACATGGCAAGGTCACTTACAGTTTGACTTTGTGTGCCTTCTACATATCAAAACATTGTTTAAGACACATATTACAAATACCTACAATTCGAACATAATTAAAATAAGAAAAATCAGAGCAGTACTTTGGAGGGGTCTACATACTTTGTTACCTTTCTGAGATAAGCTGATGGAAATCCCTAAACTGATGGAATGGGAGAGTTGAATCAAGAAAAATGCATGGAAAAGCAGTGGGAGGTAAACAAGAGGGAATAACGAGGGAGGTGAAGGACCAGGGTGGGACCCTGCTCAAAGGGAAAACCATGTTTACACAGACCCTAAGGACAGATATCTGGATGGTAGTGACCTTGTTAAGAAGTAGGGACAGCTCTCAGTGAAGGAGATGTCCTAAACAAAGATCATGTTTTCCTTGGATTGTGTAACTCGCAATAATTCTACCTCCTTTCAATAACATTTCACAAAAATATTGAAAAAGTTTTGGGGAAATGTAAACAAATTAAGGGCATTTCTCTGTAACATCTAAGATTTTCAATAATTTGTAAGATTCTGGTAATTTTAACAGGCCTACTTGCCCTGTTTATCCTCAGGCCTGCTCCCCTGTTTACCCTAGATTTTATTAAGTTTTGTTTAATTCAAAAGTAGTCATGGATACTTGCTCTTTGTTAAGCTATAATATCATTTGAGTGATAGATATTATATATTTAACAAATCATGCACACAACAAAGCACAAGTATCTTTGATTAGCTTCCTTTTAAAAATCTGATATATACTTAGTAAAAGTGATAGATATGCACTGCTGTGTGTCAGATCCTTTGTCATGTAGTGATTTCTCTAATGTTTTACTACTAGAACTTTTTTGGGGGGACAGTGGGGAGAGAGAGAAATGCTTGCATTTTCATTCAAACAATTTGATGATGACTTTTGCATGTAACAGGCGTGTAGGAAAAGTCCTAAGAACATTGCCAGGCAGCTTTAGTATTTAGACAGAAAATACTTTTCTAGAAAAATTACTTATTACAAGCTCATGTGCCCCAGCTTTTAAACAGAAGCTGCTTTTTTTTTTAACTTGTTCACATCTGACTTGGCAGAAAGACAGTCAAAAGAACTCTGAAAAGTGTCTATTTGGTTGTGACATTTTTTAAATGCCTGTTGTTCAAGGGAGCTGAAATACATTACCCATGTGATTTGAGTCCAACTTTACATTTCTACATAATTTAAATTTCTAATTTCTCTGAAAGTTTTAACTAGCAGTTTAAAAAGACAGGGCTACATTAACAGAAAAATGCAAGTGTGTGAATCAAATTGTAGAAAAAAAATATACTTGAAAAGGATGTTCACTTTTTTTTTTCCCTAGCAAACCCAATAAACTGCAGAAAACTCAATATACCCACTTCCTCCTTCACCCACACCAAGGTTTCTGCTTTTAAGGTAATTCACTGAATCTAATTGCTTCAGTTTTATTCCATGTAAAAAAAAAAAAAAAGTAAGGCTAATTTTTGAGTTAGTGCTTGTCAGAGGATTTTAATCCATAAAGCCCTGATGATATGTGTCATCAGAGTAAATCTTGTCCATGTTTTTAATCAAAAATGTTTTTAAGGGTTTCTGTTATTGTAATTCCATAATCTTATTGAACTTCTGAAGTTGTTTTTCTTCTCTATCAATTCTGTTCCCTGTTCATGATTAACTATTTTAGAGGTGACCAAATTTAATTTTGACTTGAATGCATGAAACCTAGTCTGTAACTACTTAGTTGGAGAAAAAATATTTTCTATCAGAGTTTAGAGGCACATCTTACACTTATTGCTTTGGAAACAGAACCTTTTCTGCTAACAGAGGACATTGAGGACAGTTTCATTTTAATTTTCTTGTAACGCTCATGCTAAATTGTCGCTTAGCTTTTTACAGCGGCTTAGAGCAGCTCTGTTTTATTGGCAAACTCACAGCCTGCATTTTCAACAATGAAGAAGTGTATAGAATTCATTAAAGTGGCAATCCATATTCCTGTGTTTTACCTTGCAAGTAGATTGGGAGATTATTACAGTTAAAAGTCTAATATTTGATATTCTAAGGTGAAAAGTATTTTGTTTTCTATTTTGTTGTAGCCCATTCAGGTAACTGTAAATTAATGAAATATCACAGGACTGTCTATGGTGTCCCATTTCATTACAGATGTGAATTTAGCAAAAGTGGTTATGCTCAAAAAACATAGTTTGAGGCACCTACTTTGTCCAAGTCAATATCCTTGTCAAATGCAAGTACAAGTTTATTGCATTTTAGCACTTAGTGACAAGTTGGTGTTTCTGGGCTTATTTTCCCCTTACACTGTAAGGCTATGTCTACACTGTCAAATAGCACTCGCATCAGAAAAATGTCTGAGCCCAACAGTTTGTGCTAAGGGTCTGATAGCAACAGAATGCACATTTGGAGAGATTGTAGGGACAGGGAGGTACTTCGGGCTTGCTCCAGGCTGGTACTGGTAAGTGTTAGATGTTTCTGAAAAGCATCTGGTTTAATTTTATCTAAAAGGAATGCAATTAGTATGCTTCAAGGCCAGCTGATGTGAAGCAAAGCTTGGACAACTGAATATTAACACAGACTTACTTTCAGCCATAACTATTACTGCAAGTGGCCTTTCTTACCTCCGTGTACCCTAAGAGGCTTGATTTTTACCCCATGCCTCGCTTCCCCTTGTGACAATAGAAGCATTTAGGCAGCTGCATGGCAAAGCAGGCTGAGGAGCAGATCAAGTGGCAAATGAAGTAGGTTGCTGGAATGGGCATAAGAGGTTTTGGATTAAAGGTGTGCCTCTGGTAGCAGTGCAGTGTGGTATCCTCAAGATGTCCATGCAGTTATAGCAGTAATCTGCAGTAAATGAAAGGAGGGTAGTCAATATAAACTTCAGAGGAAGAAATGTAAGGTTGCACATTGTTTCATATTTGTACCAGTCAGATATTGTTGAGCAGATGGCATGTGGTAGCATGTTGATCAGTGGTGTCTAGAAATATCTTCTATTAGGAATTGATAAAATATATGCAAAAAGAAGGTGATGATGGTAGATATATGACAGAATCAAGCTGTTACCTTTTTTTTTTCTCTTTAAAAATAGTTAAATGGATTTGGTAAAACAACGTCGAAGGGGCTTCATCATTAAAGCAGCAAAATACTTCATGATAATTCTTTAGTCCCACCTAGTCCTGGCTTCTACTGCACAGATTAACTGACTGTAATGAGATAAAGTTTAATTTGATCTCATAAGTGATTCAAGAAGGATATTTTTTCCATTTTCTTCTCTGTTTTTTTTTTTTTTTTTTTTTCCTAACTGGGCATGGAAGACTGTATACTTGGATAACTAAAGCCACTTGTGAGATAAATCTTTCAGTTATGTAATTTTATAGACATGGGTATCCTGTGTCTATCCAACAATGAGAATGTATGTCAGTAACAGTATACTGCAATATGCAAAATTATTTGCAAGAACCTGAACATACAGAATTGCTGAACATACAGAATTGCCACTGGTTCATTTTTAGAAAGCAGCATATTTGCTCAATGACAGTAGTAGACATGTTAAACCCTCCTGTGAGAGGCTATCTGCTAGATAAAGTCTAGAATGAGTCTTTGGAGGGCTCCACAGCTGGGTCATATTTTAAGACTGATAATGACTTGAATTTGACTTTTGCAAAGGGAAAACAGAATTTTATGTATTAAACTTATGTGGAGGAAACATACTTGCTGGGGAAACTCTTTTTTATCTTATGTAAACTTTTAACAGTATTTGGGCTTTGCAGTTGATTTTGCAATACTATGGATGAATTGTGTGAAGGCAAGCTCTCACTAACTCATGGGTAGAAATAAAAATAGTTTGTTATATAGTTAGTATCTAGAATTTCTGTCCTAAAGCATTAGAGATGATGCTGAGGTGGATTTAATATAAGGAAGTAAGCATTCTGCTGACGTTGTTGGTGAATGTATTGTAAATCGTTTCATCTATTTTTTCGAATAGACTGCTGGCTCTGTTCATTTCATAAAGCTATACATACTTATGCAATGATTTCCTACTTCATTAACTTGTGTGCATTGTATTGTTACTATTAAGGTTGTTAAAAAGGTCAATGACAAAACATTAAGTTTATCCAGCACTGATCAGAGATATGTTCATTTCTTTTTTTCTTTGAGTGTCACATATCTGTAAGAAAGGGACAAAAGAAGTGAGTTGAAACCAGAGGACTTTCTCTACTACAACATAAAGGTTTAAATATACTCTTTGCATTGAACAGAAACGACTTCTCACAGGCCCTTTGGGAGAAGGAGAATCATTTTGTTACATGGCATCAAGAAAATGCTGAATGGGTATATTTTTCCTTCACATTTTCAAAATCTCTACAATGTCCACATTTCAGTCCAAATTAAGAGGACCAATTGCTGCTCTTCTAGAAGTTAGGTAGTGTGTTTTATTTATAATTTGTCTACAGCTGTTCTCAATGACCTAAATTGGGATGTTTGCCTTAGATTATAACATTTTAGAAGAAAGTAGAGCAGATTCTTTATTGTAAGTAGCTGGTGTGTAATAGTCTTTCCTATAATTAATTAATTGAGAAATCGGAACACCACAGAAAGTCAGTAAACTGGGGTTTTGTTCAGTCAGGAAAGGGAAAAGATGACAGTTTATTTTTTCAACTTGTGCTGCATAATGGGAAGCTTGATAAGTCAGGCAATTGGTGAAGTGGTGAGAAGTACACATTCCTAATCACTATCATTCCTCTTCTCTGCCCGGAATCACTGAAAAGTCAGGGGGTTTTATATATGCCAGTTACTTTGAAATGAAGCATGCAATGCACTTTAGAAACTCTTATTGCAAAGTAATGGATGGAATATTTTGAAATATTTTCAGTTTATGTAAAGATGTTTCTGGGGATAATTTAAGAGTAAGCTTTGGGTAATGGTTGTTTCTATTAATAATAACAGCAGTTAAAAGAAACTTGATGCAGCTTGTCCAGGTTATCCTGTGGCCTTAAGGACTTGTTCAACAGTGCTCAGAAGAAAATAGTGTACTATTTTAGCTCTGGGCGTTATGCTATCTCTCCAAGATTTATTAGAAAGTGCTCCTGAATTAGAAGGTCCTTTGGTTTAGTTCTGATAAAACCAACTGACAGTAAAAATTTGCTCTCAATGAGATCACTGTTTTTTGCCTTGGTGGATAATAGAGGAAGAGGCAGCATATTTCTGAAATATAGAAATGAGTTCTGACCTCTATCTCTCATCTTCATATGTGGTCTTATTCATTAGAAATGTAAGAGGTACCTATCCATTGGTCAGTATCCATCTGTGGATGGATACGGCCTCACAGAAGAAGATGCGGTAGTGATGATTACACTAGCATACGCATGACAGGTTGAGGAAAAGTCTAAACAAGGAGAGGGCTGTATCATTCTTCTTCCAGCAGGGTTAAGTCGGTTGAGGGTCTCGGGGAAAACTCTGGGGGCATACCCTGTCAAGTTTCATAGTTGGGCAACTTTCCAGTTCTGTCTATGGTTATATCTACATGGGACAATGCTGTGCTGTGGAAAGCTATTCCAGCTTATTTGGCTGTGTGTTGCCATTGTCAATGTAATGGCTAGGGGTATTTCTTTACTGAGAAGGCCTGAAAAATCAAGCCTAAATTTATCCTGTTTGTAGGAAATTGGTTTCTCTGTGGTGAATGTTGGTTTGCCCACTCCAAACCACACTGAGCTTGAGGAGGAGAATGATGAAAGATGAGGCCTCATTTTATAAGGATAGAGCAAGTATCTAACTTAGTAATTAGCAACAGAAGGTGCATAAATGATGAGAATGTTCTTACAACGTGCTAGTTAAATTGGCATTTGAGAACAGAAGTGCAGAGGCTTTGCAGTCTGATACAGTGATGACAGGAATGTCCCATGGTTTAAGATAATTGTTTTAATTGAAACAGGTGTGTCACAATGCTGTAGCAATTTGGCTTTTTCGAGATCTCACTCTGAAGTTTAGAAGCAGACTCTTATAATTTTCATTTTCATTAGGGGAACATCTTTGAGAAGCAACATGACTGATTTGAAAACATTTTCCATTATCTGCAAATGCTTCTAAAGTGCTTTCTGCTGTCCTTCCCATGATGAATCTGTTTTGGCTTGCTTCAGGGGATTTGCCTTGTAGAATTCCAGCAACCAAGATCTAGAGATGCTTTTTAATATACATTTACTGGATATGTCAGGTGCTCTGCTTGGGAAAATAAATCCACTAATTCCATGAGGGGCAATTGGTTGTGTTAGGGACACTGATTAATGCTGAATTGACTGCCCCCCTTCTGTTTCCAAATGTCAATCTGCAGGAGTGATTTGGAGGCCAAGTGAAACTCTTTCTGTAGTTCCTTCTTATAGAACTTCTAAATGATCAGTGAAGGAGTATAAACAGACAAGTGGATATTTCCTTGTGAAAAGATTGCGGGTCAAGAAAATCAAATTCTTATCTTTCTGGAGTCTCAGTCTAAGCATTTGAACTAAAACCATTTAAACAAAACTGTGTAAGGGTAGAAATCTGGACTTCTTCCTTTTCCCATATTTTGTTTTCTGTCATTATGTTATGACTCTTCAATCTGTAGAAAATTGTATGCCCTGAAGAGAATGGGGAAAAAGGGGAAGCAGAGGAGGCGCTTTGGGGAAAAATGGACATTTTTCAAACCCTAGCAGTTTACAAAGCTATGGACTTAAAACACTAGACGGAAAAAAAATATTTCTATGCAATGGGGTCTTGTGGTAGAATATGCTATACATTTATCTTCGTGATGTTGTTCTTGGTCAGTGAAACTAGAGGTTTAGGATAATAATAAAAAAAAGATTAGATTTTTTTTTCTCTGATCAGAATATGATTGATATCTAGAATATGAAACTATTTTTCCTCCTCTTTCTTTCCTCTTCTTTAGTTTAGTAAGAGGCTCATGATAATCCTGAAGAGTCTAGTCTACTGTTCACAAGTGAATTAAGGATGAGCAGATGTCATCCCTGCTTATGTTGCCCTATTATGCTGCCTGTAATACATTTTATCAATATAATAGAAGAAAAGCAACAGTTTATACTACATGTTTTTTCTACTTCTCTTCTGATATATCCACTAGGTATACTTGTTTTAACGAATTCTTGCAGATGGACAACAGCTCATTTTGTGCTGACAAAGTTTTATACACATTCTAGTTAAAATTTTTCATTTTCTGACACTTTAAAAAACAATAACTCCCCCGTCCTACCCTACCTATAGACAGCTGAGGAGCTAGCTCTTACAGGAAGAGACAAAAAAGGATGAATTTTCTTCTTTAGTGCTTGATCCTCTTTGTCCATTTTGGTGTTGGAATAGAGGGGTAGGAGGAAGGAAAGTTACAGTGGAGGCTGGTTTAGGGGAGGGGAGAGGGGAAAAAAAAAAAAAAAAAAAGCTATTCTTGTATAATTCCCTTCTCCCCAGTTTTATGCTGTTGCCATTCAGTTGGCTTCTCCAGGTCAAGCAAATTATGTTAACGTTTTTTTTCTGGGAATATCTGTAGTAAAATGCAAATCTCTAGAAAGGTAGAGTACAGAATCTACAGATATTAAGCATTTTAAGGGCAGAGGATAAAACACCTCATGAAGGTGATGTGCTTTTGTGATCTATCAGTGGTATTATCAAAGGTTAGTATAGCTGAATACTTTTTCTGACTTATAGAAGAACAGAAGTTTTGTTTAAATTTAGAAATGGCAGAACATATTTGAAAGTAGCTATAAGCCCTAAACCTTGAGTTTATTTCCTTTGCTTTTCTAATGTGTTTCCTGCATCACAGCTTTTTCACGGAGGTTGGCGTTCATTTTTTAATACACTTATTCTGTTTCTTTTTCTTTCAAAATGTATCTTTTAATTGTTGATTTGTTCATGCGCAAAACCTTGATTTCAACTCACTTGTACTATGGATGACTGCATAAATTCTCTTGCTGTTTCTCATTGCTGCACTAATAAGACATTTTATTTCTATCTTGGAATAGATTTTCAAGTGGAAGTTGAAGCATGGCTTAATTATTATGATAGTTTCTATTATATTAACTTTCAAGGAAAAACAAATCACCTTAACTTACATTATATACCAAATGCAATAACATCAAAGTAATATACAATGGGAGATCAAAATAATGAAGGAGAAACTTTTTAGCTGAAAAGTTCAAAAGTGTTGATATGTGTTCAGTATTGGGAAATCCTGAACAAAAGACAGAATTCAGTTTTTGTTGTTTTCCTAACAATAGTGTTTTGAAGACAGATATTTGAGTAGACAGTAATTTTCAAGTAAGCTTTCTTGAAGCATCTATTTCTAAGTAATATTTCTAAGGGAAACAAGAAAAAGTTTAAGGTATATGTAGGAAATAGGAGACCTAGTAACTATTCTTGGAGCTGTACATGTAGTCATGCATGCATTTTAAAAATTTCATTATTAGTACAATTTTGGGGAGATAACTTTGTTAATTCAACAATCTGGAGGTATACCTTAGAATAAATCAATGGCGGGGGAAAAAGTAAAGATAAGTAAATAATTCAAAAGAAAGCCACATGTAGTTTCCCGCTTCTAAATTGAAGCCAGGCACACGTAACTTAATAGAGCTGTCATTGTCTTCAAACTAAGAAATGTTGCATCAAACTACTGCATAAAAACCTGCTCGGCAAGAGTCTTTCTTCAGCAATATGTTTCTTTCTTCTTAAACAGATACAAAAGACAAATGAAATATGGCAGCTGTATTAAGTTGAAGTTTTATGAGATGCATGCCTTGGAGCTTTTCTTCAATCAAGTCTGGTATTAGATATATTTCACTCCATTTTCTTATACAAATAAAACATTCTTTCTCATTTCTCATTTAAAAATCAATATTGTTAAAAAGAAATGTAACCAAGACTTTAGTAAACATCTTTAAAGCTCTTACTCTTCACTAAGATCAAAGCTGCAGACTTAAGTGTAGAAACACCATAAAGAAAAATAATCACTTCTACTTTCGTACAGTATCACTTTAAGGCCATTTATTTACTTTTATATTTTTTTTTATGTACTCAAGTCTTGTACTGTCCATTTCCACAAGGATGGACTTCATACTTGTGCATATAATTCTATTATGATCATTGTATAATGTCAGCTCTTTGCAGATATTCTGCCAAAAAAAACTATTCATTTTTGCCCAGCACACAGGGAGCTCTTGAACTGTGCCTGGAGTATCAGGTTTAGTGTACTTCGCAACTCCAGGATCTAGCACTGCCTGTTGGGTGCCTGTAGTCTGCAAAATGATGTGGTGCAGATATGCATCATTCCTCCCTTGTCCTTTATGTGGAGAAGAAACTCAACCTGCTGGCCAAGAGGATGCTGTAGCAAATCCCTCTTTGCACAACTGGAAAACCAAATTCAAGTGAGATGAAGATTTCATTCTTCCTGAATACTGTATCAAGGAACTGCTACCGTGTACGTAGCTTTTGGTTCCTCAGAAAATGTTTTGAGAAGCTGAAAGAGTTCACCAAAGTTCAGAAAGAGTGGCAGGAATTCCTGCAGGCCTCTTGGGTTATGAGAAATGTAATAAGCTCACTTAATGGTCTGTAACCAAGGCAAGGCTAAGAGTCACTTTGTGAGAGTATGAAGACCTCAGTGTGAGATTACTGAAGGCAGATAGTTCTTCACATTTGCAGAAAAAAGATCAAGTGACATTCTGTGGCTGGAAATTGAAACTAAACAAGCTCAAATGAAATATAAATTCAGAGATTAGGCAGTTTCTTTAAATCAATACCTGCAAAGGATCATTTTAGTGTGTTTAGAAATTATGGACTGGAAATAGAAGTTGTTTGGTTCTTCCTTCTGCAATGTGAAATGGTATGGTCAGAGTGAAAGACTTTCTGGCCTTACTATTCTGAATACAGTTTCCACTCTTGAAACTGCACTTGGGACTTCATATCTTTCCCACTCTTGAAACTGCACTTGGGACTTCATGTTTTTTGGGCTTTTTCTTTGGGATATTTACAGAAAACCTGAGTTAAATAAGGACTGCGATACCATTTATTTTGATAATTGAATTTTAGCATTTCAGTAGCAGACATTTTTCAGAATCCATTTTTTTTTTGCTTTCACCATGGCATATGTGGCTTTCACTATTCCAAATGTATTTTTTTGTATTTTAATAAACATCACAACACTTAAGAATATTATTCAGAGTCAGTCATCTTGAAATGTCATCAGCCACTACCATATTCAGTGCAGCCCTGTATGGTTTCCCCTGACAAACCTTTTTTCGTTTTGTTTTTCTTCCCCCTTAGAGGAGGGTAAAAAAAAAGGGTGAACACACTCAAATTTTTGAAAGAAAGCAGCTTTCCTCAAGGGTTTTTATAGACATGTCATAAACTCAAGGGGCTAAGTCATAACATCTCTACAATTTTCTGTTTGCCTGAGTGAACTTAAAGAGTAAGAGAACAGAGTTTGGAGATTATTTTAGGAAGAAGGAAGGTCAATGGTGCAGAACTAATTCTGGACTTTGGAGATCTAGGTTGAGTTTCTTTCTTTACACTGTGGACTTTCAGTGGGATCCCTAACAGTCTGTTTATCTTCCTTAGCTACCCAAAAGTGTATTCTAGTATTTCAGATCTAATGTGTGCTCAAGAAATGTTTTAGCTCTGTGCATATCCACCATTTTCTTTGTGTATTTTCTTTCCTTTGGAGTTCTCATTATGCATGACAAGCAAGTGCTGCTCAGGTTGCCTGACTCATCAGGAATGGAGGAGATACAATGGAGTAGAGCAGAAATAATACACCAGCTGCATTTGTTCCCAAGGCTCCTGCTGTTGCCCCACAGGGTTCTTGTGAGTCTCCCTGTGATTGTGAACTACTCCAGTGGGATTATACTTCCTTAATATTTTAATAGGTATTTGTATTGATCAGCAAATTACAGTATGATTTCAGGCTATCCCCCTATTAACAGTGTATATGAATGTTAGTTCTCTTACTAGCATTGTTTGACAACTCAAAGAGAAAACAGGACTAGCAAAAGCCATCCTAGGTGTATTTTCATTAGATTCGTAATTAACTTTGTTAGAATAAAGGCAGTAGAAAGAAGTTACAACCATGTTAATACCATATTGCCAAAATATCCTAAACATATAATTCTATTTTTATTGTAATTGGTGATGTCCACTATTCAAATATGTATTCTTCATTCTCTCATTAAAAGCTAAATGTTGCATTTTTAACAGTATCTGCTCACTCATAGATTATTGTTGAATGTGCAAATGCACCCTGTTTTCAACACTGCAATTTCAGTATTTATTCTTAAATACTAGTTGAAGCTGTTGTGAACATACCATATTCTGGGCTTTTAGGACAGCAGTTTTGTGGACAATCTTTCTGCCTTTATGGAGAAATAGGGTGATGGTTGTCATTTTAGACTGGTCCTAAAATGCCCTGTTTCTCAAGCATCTCAAGGTATTCGGAGAGGGGGCGAAACTAACTTTCTGGCTTCTGATATTTAAAATGAGTTCCAAATGTTTTTGAAATGATTTTTAAATCTTTCTTCTCTTTAGAACATACGAAGGATGTCCTTGTGATTTATGAACAAGAAGCGGAAGAGTGGGCTCTGTATTTAAAAACTCTCTTCAGGCACATACTGAATGAAGAAGGAATCTTACTATATAGTCTTGACACTTCATCTATCAAGCACCTGGAATTATTTTCTTTATCCTGTTATAAATGTAAGCTACTGATACTATCATGTGGACTTCTTAAAAGTCTGAATCATAAAACAGGTTATTTTCTTGAGCAAGTTCTCAAACCTCCAGATGATGTGGTGATTTTGCTTTGTGGAGTGGAGAATTCAGATGTTCTTTATGACATACTGACTCTAGATGGAGGCAGCAAAGAAATCTCCACTGATCAAGAACCTGAGGAATATCTCTCCATTGTTACTGGAATTATTCAATCAGGTAAGCTAAATCCCGTTACTTTTATTAAGGTAGTGTTCTAGCTGTATTGAAAGCATGGGTGTGGGGCAAAGTAGTATTTAATCTTCTAAAAAATTATCACTTTTCAGCCTGGTCCAGCAGTTTGATCTCTTGGTGATGCATTTGTCATTGAAGTTTGAAATTGTTGTATATTTAGTCCAACTTCAGTTTCAGAAGGAAGCAGCTTTGGAAAGTCTAAAAGCTGCCACTGGCACATGTGAACTTGCCATCACTCTGTCATTATTAGATTGAAAATGTGATATATACTTTTTTCGCTTTTCCCTGAGTTGACAAATCTCAGAAACTGTACAAAATATCTGGGTTTTTATTTCATCTATTTCAAAATGCTTTAATATGACAATGACAATCTCTCCAGCTAAAACTCACTGCATGAAAAATAATTACTGAGTAAACCCCAGTTTTCTGGATGGTACTATTTCCAGTGTGTCACATAGGCTGTAAGAGCAGAAGTGCCCTTACTGTTTTGAAAACTGAAGTAAGAAATCTATTGATAGAAGATTGATATTTGTATATGTTTGCAAAGCCATGGAAGCAGCCAAAAAGCATTGAAATAAAAATTAGCCCTTCCTGAAATGCAAGAAAGTTTTTTATTCCCGATGAAGGGAGGTATTGAAGTAGCAAAGAGGTCTTGGACTAGTCTGTGCACGTAGTTAGGCTTAATCTGCAAATATTTTGCCAAGCTGCACAAATATAATTGAAAAGTAGTTTATTAAGAAGGCAGTTGTCTTGGCCACTTTGGGGAGATAACCTTTGAGAGCATATTTACTTTTGCTTTTTTGTGATCTCTAGGTCTGTTGCTGCTCTCAGCTTCTACACTTGGTGTGCTGTGCAGAACATTGTGGTTCTGTCTTGGTTGATCTGCAAAGTGCCACCTTGCTGGCCCAGGAGTTTGATTTTTAAGAAGGATATCCTATAGCTCAGGAGTTTTACTCTGAGATGAACCTGTTTCTGGAAACATAATGGATTCAAATGAACAAGAAAGAATACTCTCTTGAGCATGTGGGCAGAGACCCCAGTTGGGTCGCAGTGAGCCATTTGGATGGCACACTGCCTTGGGCTTGAGCAAATAAGCGTAAGCAGTCTATATTGCTTTCAAACGTGCCCTGAATATCTCGGCACACATGTCCTGACTATACAGTCTGGCTAGTTCAGATCTGTGCTTGAAAAACTAAGTTTTAAACTCCCGCTTCCCAAGAGTCTCTTCTTTTTAACATTTTCTGCTGATCGGTGTTTATTAACCTTTTTGTCAGTATATCCCTTTCTTCTGAGTAGCTCCTAAAACCTAAACTGTGAGAATTAAAGGTGCTCACTTTTTCAGGTGGTAGTGACAGTGTCTTATATTTAGCCTCAGGGAAAAATTCCTGAGCAGCTTTTCAGTGGAATAAAATAATGGTCTGTATAGTGTGTGTGTGTGTGTGTGTGTGTGTGTGCACATGCACGTATGTGTATAGAAGGAACCGGACCCAGAGACTGTCAGTTGACTCATGCACAGGAAATTGCAAACCTCTCTAAAAAGATAAACATTTTCCTAGAAAAATGATAATGGTTTGTCACTTCGGTCTGCACGTTCACAAAATATTTACTGTATCTGCCTTTAGGATTTCACTATAGAATCTAATGTCAAGCAACCAACAGGTGTTTAAATGACCTCTGTCTCTGGCAGTGGCCTGTATAAGCAGTTTCTGAGACAAATGTAGAAATTAATGAATAGATGTCAAAGGCTTCAGTTTCAATGTACATATCATTGGAAGGCATGCATAGACTGTAGCTGAGAAGGGACAATTTCAGGTTTGGGGCCAGAGAGTCATGTTACCACCTAATGCTTGGTGTTGTAAGCCCTCCTCCATGCAGATAGCTGAGATTAAAAACTCAGACCTTTTTTTTTTTTTTTTTTTTTTTCCCCTACACTAGTACCCTGGCCATCAGGTAGGCCAACTCGTATACATTTTGCCAAGTTCAACTAGCAAGCACTGTAAATATTTACAGTACAAATTAACCCTAATGATCAAAACACTAATGTATATGTTTTTCATTTTTTTCCTTTCCTTCTTTTCATAAACATTATTTATTATTGCTAATTTTTTTTCATCTGTACATTTGTAACTTCATGTCTCCTCAGTATTAACAAAGAGCTGTCACCGTACAAATGTCAGAATTTGTAGTGAAGTGATAGACTTTAATTATAGTGATTACCTAGTGATGTACTGTTATTGTCCATCAGGTCCCCAGGGTGCTAGGTATGATTCATGCCAGGGAACAAGAACAGAATGGAATTCCTTAGAACAGTGGAAGATGGATACTAATTCAGGTCACTATCTGAGTCTGAGATATTCACAATCTGAGATAAGAGATATAGAGTAAGCTATTAGAATTTAATTAAAACTCTTGTTCTTATGCATCATTTGCCTTTAATTATCCAAGTGCATCCTTTTTTTTTCCCCGCCCCCTTAAGAACTTGGCCTCTTTAGTACACAGGATAAATAGTACTCAGTTAATTAGCAGTTATATGATACATTTTGTGTTTGAGTTTGTGGTTACATTATTTCTGTATTGAATGTCTTTCAAATCCTGTTGAGAACTTGAGTTATTTATTTTCCAATGTGCTTTTTTATATAATTAATTTCTGCAGTATTCAAGCACGTACCAAATGGTAGTTGACTTGATCACCATTTTATGTATTGGTGTTTAGCAAGATTAAGGTGAGGCGCTTTTATTACTTGTAATACCGCTCGGAAGTATGACTTTTCAGAACACCTACCAGTGTATGTAGCACAGCTTATGTCCATGTCCAAACTCCCATTAATTTCAATTTCAGTTGTGAATGGCCAGGTGTGTGCAGATCAACTGTGAAATCTTAAAATGCTCATTCATGGAAAGTGTAATACACAGCTAATCAGCATGTGTTAAAAGCATGTTTTAAAAGGCTTGCCTGCATTTTGCCTAGAAACTCCAGGGTGGGAACAGAGGAATAACTTAAATTCTCCAGAGTAGCAGTCAGCAGTTTGATTTATGTTGTTGAAATCTTCCTAACAGCAAACTAAAGATTCTCAGAAACATTCAGGTATGATAGTGATGATCACTATCATCAAGGTTGATGACCATTTAGAGTTATTTCCAAGGAGATACCCATTAAAGAATTACTCTTTTTTCGCTAGGAAAACCACTGAACAAAAGCCTTGAAGACTCTCTGTCTTATGTATATGAAGCAGTTCTTGCAGATGGTGAGTTTGAATTCCTCTTGCATTTACTAGAATAAAGCCTTCAGAAAATTAATTTTGTTCTCTTACATTTTATCAGATATGAAAAGCAATAAACTTATGTTACCTTAGCTGTGTAGAGGAACATGCCTTGTTCTCAAACATCCACCCACATATCTACAACCCACATGTTCTTACGAGGAGTGTGAAAAAGGGAAGAGCTCTGACAGGGACATTTCCCTTTCCTTGAATTTCAGAGTACAGAAAAGGGAAGACATGGAAAGCTTTCCTTTTCTGTTCCTAATATATTTATAATAGAAAGGGAGCTGACCTGAGATTTCAGGTAGAAAAATGCTGCTTGCATTGCAGTGACACTCAGACACAGCCATAGTTTGGCTGGGAAAGACTCCCCATCCAGGCTTCAGCTCCTGTTGGTATTTGTCATTCTGGTTTATTTACATTTTGAAAGCTCATGAAGAGTCACACTGGGGAAGAGGGTAAAATCTGCATTTGCTTTTAGCACAGAGCTGCATAATGTGTAGCATATCCTGAGTGCTAACTAAAAGAACTGTCAGACACATTTCTGAAGTCTCTTGCATCAGACCAATTCCTGACTGGAATAAGGAAATAAGTGGTCAACATTTCTTCTGTAGTGGTGCAGCACCATAGAACAATTGTAGACTGATCCAATTAGCACAGAAAGCCTTTTGAGAGGAAAAGCACATGAGTAAAATGGTTTCCAAGATTCATTGAGTCTACTTTTTAGGAGCCAAGAAAGGTAAGATAGTATCTCCAAATGAACTGATGTTTGTACCTTTTGGGAAAATAGGTAAAACTTTAGTGTAACAAAGTGGGTTTGACTTTGGATGAATTTTGGATGAGTTTTGAAAAGTGGTTCCAGTCACTCCTTTTATCAAGTAAAAAGAGAGTATAAACAGTCCTAAACTGCATATATGGAGCAACAAAGCAGAACTGTCAGTAACACCAGAGAAATTATAAACCAAGGAAGGATTTTTTTGCTAGAACCCAGTAAGCTCACAAAAGAGTAGCCTTTTAAGTAAGGCAGTTGACATGTTGAAAGCCTGTTTTGGGTGTACAGATGTTGTCTTAAAGAAGGGAGAAGCTGAGAGAAGATGGAATTTAAACTTCATATGGAAGTGAAAGTTGAACAAATGAAAAGTATAAAGCCTACATGAGAAATACAAAAGAATAAGGGTGGGAAGAACAGCAAGTGCCTGACAAGACAAATGTAAAAAAATATTTATGTATATATCCAATACTGCAAATGAGCAAACACTAACTTCAATAAGAGGCGATTGACTAAAGTAAATTATGTGAAGTTGTGAGGGAAAAGATCAGAGAGTATGTTGGAAAATGGAAGAACAATATGATCCCTGACACCCTTTGGGAAATGTTAGCTACAAGCAGATGTGAAAACAATTGTGAAAACAATTTGCTCATATCTGTGAGTGAGGGAAGAGATCCAGTTGTGGAATGCTGATTGCCATAATGTGAATGTATGAGGTCTCATTCCTGTAGCTGATAACTATACAAGTCAGTTCTTGTAGCTACTCACAAATGTTTTTATGCATTTACTTTATTCCAAGTTTATTTTATATAAGGAAAGTAGACTTATTTTTTTTATTACAAGAAAACTGTATCTTAAGAAATCCCTTTATGTTTCCTCAGGAAATACTCTGCTCCCATAAGCTTCATTATTTTTAATTTGTAGTAAGGTAAGAAATGTGAAACAATCTGACTAGGATCTGGGGATACAGCTTTGCAGCCTTATAAATGCATAGCTAAAAATATGTCGTATTGTTGAATTAGCTTTCATTATTTTACCTACAAACTACATCTAACCTCAAATTAAAATACTCATTAGGTGTCATCAGATAAGCTGTTTCTATTCTGTAGCACAGCTTTGTCTTTTTTAACATTTACCTTTAGTGCTTGTATCCTAGATCTAATTAACAATCAATTAGGGGCAGGCAACCTGGGTACAACAAGATTATGTTAATATATAGTAGCTTTCTGCCTCTTAATTTAACAGCAAACATGCTATGGGCCTGCTCAGAGGTCTTGTGACCTCTTAGCTTATATATACATACTGGCTTACCTGTTTCCTGCCCCATTCTGAACTGGAGAAAGACCAGCATATTATGATGAAGTAGATGGCATCATTTCTGGAAATAAAGAGCAGCTAAGGGCGGCCCACTGCTGTGCTGTTCTTTCTTTTTTTTTTTTTTTTTTTTTTTTTAATAACACTATCTATAAACCTATTTTAATAAAACTTGCTTATTCTTGGGTCTAGTTGTTTGATTAAAGAACAATATCTTAAAAGATAAAGACCTTGGGTTACTTTCATGTCCATAACATTAAAAAAGGAAAATAATCAGTTCTGGAAACCAAGCACAGTTTTCAGATGTAACTGAAAATAGTAGTCTTTATTGCATTCCTGAGAAAATAGTGTGCCTTTTAGTCTGCCCTAGAGGTCAATAGATTTTAGCTATTTCAAACCAAAGGTGGGAGTGAATTGCAAAGCAGACTGTCCTCTAGTGAGTCAGCCTTGCTGACAACTCACTTGATTATTTCTTTTTTAATACCAAATGTGTCTGGCATGAGTCTTTCTACTGACAGTAGCTGTGGCAGCATAGGATGAGGAGATGCAAGATCTCTCAGATAGGCAAGACCCATATAATTTAGAGTTCTACAGGTGAAGAACAGCATCATGATTTCTTTCTAGAGATTGATAAGACCTCTATGCAGGTATCTGAGCTCTGCTGTCATACTTAGAGCAAAATATGCCATTTGAAAAATGAGCTGCCAGCTCAGCAGCCAAGCCAGCTACTGGTACTGAATTATCTAAGGAATGATATAATGTGGAGCACACTGTCTTGTGTCAGTAAGGGTTTGGATGCTATTAATGATCTGTTTCCTATATTTTGAGTAGGGTGAAACTGAGAATACCAGCTACCCCTTTCTCTTTCTTCACCCTTCTTGTTATAGTTGTTAGAGGGCTTTCCGATTATATTAAATTTTATGCCTTTGCAGCCATGTCATTTCTTGAACTTTAAAGATTGTAGAGAATAATATTTTTCATCCATACAATACCTTTAGACACAGTCACGTGGGAATATTTTGGTTGTAACTCATATTTGGCCTTGAATTTGAACTTTTAGGTGCTTGTAGGATGTCCTTTCCTGAAGTATAAGCTGATTCTAAAACACCCCCATCTACCTGTGTTCTTATAGCTGTGTAATTCAAAATGTGGCCATGTTTTGATGGTGTAGTTGTGTGTATCCACAGACCTTCCTGGTACCTGGAGGCCTGGAACAAAAATCCAAAAGTGTTCTGAATTTGGTAGAACTCTGTTAACTTGAAGTAGATGTATAGTTTCTTTAATAAAAATGTTAGACTTAAATATCTGAGAACTACCAGATCACAGAGGGCAGCAGCTTTCAGTTTGCCACTTCCTAGGAAGAAGGCTGAATGAGCATATGCCAAATGGAGAAAGTGGGAGATATGAGTCCTCAGCTCTATTAACATTTCAACATTTAAATGACCACAGGCAGGTAGTTCTTATTTCCAAACCAATTAGTGTGTCTGAGAGCTTAGAAACTATTTGGGACAGTGTAATTGTGTCTAATGCAGAGCAGACTGGCTGTATTATTAGTTCTGTTGCTGTACATGGAAATCCTAGATATGGTTTTAATAAAAATAAGTAATATGAATTGATGCATTGTAAGAGTTAGAATCTGCCCCATAAAGCTTTGAATCTAAATGTATGTTGAAACACTGCTTGCTGTGTTTAAAACAAATCTTTCTTACAAGCAATAGTCCAATTTTGTACTGATTAATTGTCATAGCTCTAGATTGTCTGAGTATACACTTAAAATCATAAGGAAGTGTGTATATATGTATATTTCATACATATATGTATATGTGTGTGTGTGTGTGTATATATATATATATATAAAGAAATGCCCACAAGTTTGTACAAAGTATTTTTCAAAGATTATTGATAAGTATACAGTAAATAGCTTTTCCTGAAGGTAGGATTTTTTGTTTGTGCTATCAGATTCAATCTGAGTATGCGTAACAAGATTTCTGTATTGCCTTTAAAG
>JAUBNY010000044.1:917254-934174 GCA_032275445.1 Crypturellus soui | reverse complement strand
CCCCCCCCCCCCCCCCCCCCAGGGCAATATATAAAATATAAAAGTCCATATAGTTCTGTATATATCCCTGTTACCTGTTTAAGAGCTGTTCAAACAAGTAGCAGTTGAGCTATGGGAAGGCACATTCCACTGAGCACTCCTTTGCTGTGACTCAGCCGCTTTTGGTGCCCAAACCATTCTACCTGACGGGCTGTACGGCGAAGACTGGGCCAGCTTCTTAGTACTCAATGTTAAAATATCTTCAGTGTTCAAATCCCTGTAGATATCTCTTGTCACACCAAGAAAAGAGGCGCTTAGTTATGGCTACTTTGAGATTCACTAGGAATAGATTTTGGCTTTCTATCCAGACAGAATTAGGCAATCGAAAAAACATTTTACTGCATACAGTAGAGATTTCCCTTGTCTAAAAAAATGTGTTTAGTAGGGAAGTTCATCCAACTAGTTGCGTGCTATCCGTTTCTTAATCTGCCAGTTATGTTAGACTATAGCTGATGGAACCGAGCAGTGTGCAACCTCATTGTAAAGGTTTTGTGTAACAGAGAGCTACTAAGTTCTTGAAGATCATTCCAGATTACTGCTGTAATGACTATATTCCCTGTTTCTGTTCGACTGGGTCTTAGTGTAATGATCCTTCTTATATAAGACTACTTGTATCATTACTACTTTTTTATGGCTTTCGAGAATATGGTGAATCCTACTAAGAGTGAGTTTGTATTCATTTCATTTGAATTATTTGCTTTACTAGAACAAACTTATAATTCATTCACTAGTATAAACTTAAAAATACACACGTAGCAAATTCTCTCTGTCTCTCTCACAACAGGCTTTTGAATTCTCTTCTGTAGAGAAGCTGGACAATGTTTTGACTTTGCTACTGAAAATCAAGATGTCTGCTTATGAATTCAGCACATTCCAAAGTGAAGAGCACCATCGACAAGCCAGTGAGTACTGTCTCATATGCATTTATTAATAAGACAAACTTAAAATATTTAAATTAAGGCCATTAGTGAAATGTGAAAATCCACAGTAAAGACACCATGATGAGGGAAAAAAAAATAGAAAAATATCATTTGTGAGTTAGTGCTAAGTATACTTGTTTCGGGGTTGGGCTAGTTTTAGATTAATTCCAAGTTGACAGCTTTGCATCTGCCCGAGTTGATGTTTGTGGAGAAATTGAGCAATAAGTCATGATTAATGTAGAGAAGCTTATACACTGTATTTTTTACTAATTGCTTTTTAGCAGTACAGTTCAGAGTTCATTTCCTGTTTCACAAAAAAACAAAAGACTTCCATATCTGAAGGGAATGGATGGCTTTTGAACTTGGAACAGCATTAAGCATCTTAGTTCATTTTAGTCACCATGAGCTTAATAGTTTGCATTACATTATTCTGACCAACAGGTAATTATATTTAAAATCACAGATATAAAATAGGATTTGTCTGCAAGTTAAATCAGGATTTGACTGTAAAATAAAAATATATACACCATATGCACAATTCACTAGGTTACAAACTGAAGCTACTGCCTAAGAGTAAATACAGATTGAATTCAGTTAATTATTTATTAAGGTTGCCAATTATTGCAATAAATTGAAAAAGAGACTTAGTATATACTTTAAAAACATAATTATTGTGTTACTTTAGGTGTGCTTTTCCATTAGACTTATTTAAAAAAGGCAAAAAAAGATTTTCATTTAGAAATAACTAAATATAGCAAATTTTGAAGGTAATGAAAAATAAGTGTTATATTACATTTGAATAGAATTTATTTACTCTTAAAATCACAGTGCATGTACACAAATGGGGGAGAGAACTCAGTCATTACTTTCTCTTAATCATTTCTTGCTTATTCGCAGTCATACCTGCTTTTATTTTGAGTAATGCTTCTCTGATTAACTTCACTGCTTTGTACTAGACATATGATTTAAATTCACATCAAATCTCTGAATGAAGTTAAATATGACTCTCTGTTGGTAGAAACAAACTAGTAGGACATTGTAACATACTTGTCCCTGCCGGGTTACTGTGCAAGGCTGACAGGGGTGTATAGCATAGTAAAGCATCTTTCTTAATATAAAAAGTTTGTTCTTACCAGCAAAAGATTTTTCACTTTTCTAATAACTGCTTGGATTTGGGCAAGTTATTGCAATAGTGGGAATAACTTTTACCTATTCCCAACCCTTCCTAGAAAGGGCCATGCAGTTGGAGAGTGAGTTGGCTGTTTGCGAGCTAGAATCAAGTGGTTTTAACCTTCCCAAAATGAACTGCTTCAATGAAACCTGCAGCAAGAAAGTATGAAGTCAGATGTTCCAAATCTTCAGGATGTGGTTGCAGAATTGGAAGTATGGGAATGTGATTGTGGGATGCCCAGGTGCTTATCTACCTTCTGCCTAAAGGATAGGTTAAACCCATGTCTTTGGCACCCTATAAAAACATTCTAAACTCTCACTAGAACGTGAGGTTTATTACAGGACTAGCATCCTTTTTTTTTTTTCCCCTGAGATTTTTGTATTGTTGCATTCTAAGTACTCTTTTTTTTTTTTTTTTATGTCCAAGAGAAAATGTTCAAAAATAAAAACTGATTAAATAGTTTTTGAGGGATAAAACTATGAGAGAAGTTGCTCCATGAGAGCAACTATGAGAGAAAAAACTATTCATCAATGTAATGAACTCTTTTTATATCTTTCAAATGGCAGATGAATCAGCCCTAATTTCATAATTCCTGTACTTTCTGCTTTCTCCTTACTGGTCAAAATAAGCCGACTTAAGTCAGAATTCCCATTATCTGTTTCTAAGGAGGATAAGCGGTACTCTGCACTATAATGTGCTTGGTTGAAATAGAGGCACATTGCTATATCAATGTATAAATTAATACTGATAGCAGTAGTTTGATTTTTTTTTTTTTTTTCAGTGTCTACCCAGATCACCCAAGACTTAAAAGCTTCTTGGGATTTTAGCCCAAAAACCTCTTGAACTTTTTTAACTCCAAAGCTGAAGCCTTTCATGCACTGAGCACTCAGTGAACTGAAATTAATCTGCAGGCTTTTCCAGCCTGTATGTGATACCTCTAGCTTGTTTCCAGCAGAAGTAGATGCAGTCATTTAAATCTGTTGTCTCTTTTTAGCTTGTAAGATTTTTAAACACATCCTTCTGAAATTGTTTCAGTGCACTAGTCACTGACATAACTGCTGAGGGCCAATCCTTTAGATTTATTCTAACGTTATGGCTGGTACATCAGGATGCAGCTGATAAATTGGTGTATTTTTGACTTTTAAATATGAAGTCAACATGAGCAAATAATGAAGAACTCATTAATTTTATTGGTTATTTTAGAAAATGCATGATTTGACTTTATGATATGAAGTATGTGATGGATTATAAAATTAAGACTGGGAAACCAGATATAAAATCAAATAGGAAAAATGCAAATACATCTTTTTGTGATGCTTTGACTACACTAATGGTGGCTTATACCAGGGAATCACCAGATACATGTTTAGTTATGTAACTTTTTGAGATTCTTCTCTGCACCATTTCTTTTGGAATGGCTGTTTAACTTTTTTTTTTCTTCTTTTTTTTTTCTCCTTTCACATCATGAATGTGGGTACTTGTGAGAGGGTGGTGTGTAGGCTGGCAGATTGAAGATGCATAGCAAAAGACCAGCTCTGATATTGTTTAATGCATCTATTACAAGTATATTAGTCTAATCCTCTTACTGAAGGCTTCTTTTAGTTTACTCTTCAATATGCAATTTCAGGTTGCCTTATAACTTATGTCTTTACTTGCTCCTAAGAACCCCGACAGGAAATACAATATCATTATTTTAGGTGATGAAAATCAAAGGATATATGTGACATCAGAAAAGGTGTTATGTGACCATAATCTCTTCAGCAGCACAATTGTACCTGTATGTAACACGAGGTACAATAGTTATTATAATAACTATAATAATTATTATTGTTTCTTTCTTTTGCAAAAGATGCAGTGAGTCACAAGTATGCATTTTGGAAGCTTAAGTTTCTGGCCAGCTACACAATGAGAATTCTGTGAGCAACAGATGAAACTTCTTGAAGTTTCTTGCTCGACTCCAGCGCTGTAGTCCTGCGAGCACTTTTAACATACATGTGATAATCTTCCTGTGGGAAGGCATGGGGCCTCATTTGTTGGTCTACTTGAAGGAAGAAACATCTGTGTCTAAATGGAGGCAGTAGTGAGGCTGTTTATCTGTAGTTCTTGTTTGATCTCTTTTAACTTTGACAGTATTGCTACAGTAACATTGACAAAGCATTGGACATGACAAAAAATTTCACACTGATTTTTACAAACCATGGTTTCTGATGACAACCACATGTGAATGTATGTTGTTGCACTTAAGATCAGCTTATTGCAGTAACTGAAAAGTGAATTGTCTCTATTAGTAAAGTATTGCCAAAATTGCTGTATTTATAAAGCTTGTCAGTAATTAAGTGCACATTTCAAACTTGAACTGTGCCTCTTTTGTTTTAATTACATTATGTGTTTTAAGAACACTTAAAGAAGATCTAGGTATTTGAACGTTGTCAAAATACACTTAGAGTTATGCATGGATATACCAAGTGGCAGCATAGAAGCATTAAAATAGACTTTTATTCTGCTTATCAAAGGCCAAAATGTTTTAATAATGATATTTTAAAAGATTATTTTGCAGTCTCCAAAGAGGAATATGGGAAACTTAATCAGTTGAGAGTGTTAAAAGCAGATTGAACAGAAGCTACTTAAAAAAAAAAATGTGTTTAATTATATAGCACTCACTGAAAGAGAGCCAAGACATGTCTGGGATTTTTAGTGGTGGTAGTAAGAACAATAAGATATTTTGTTCTCCATCCTTGTAGAAGAATGTAACCGAAGCAGGAGATACTAACCTGAATTTGTACATTGTGTATTCAACTGCTTTCACTGTATGTATATTACTTCTGCTAGACACCAGTCAAAATCGTAACAAATCTTAGCTTTAGTATTTCAAAACTTTATTTAGCTGTGCTTTTTGACCACCTTAAAAAGCTCTGATTCAGCCTCCTGAGTCTTCGGACCTGTGAATTCTTGGCCTTATGTTGATTTCTATACAAGAGAAAATATTTGTTTGAGGAATGTCTGGTAATTCTTCTGCTACTACAGAACTTTTAAAAAAGTGAAAGCCACTATGAACACAAATATTGAAGCTTAATCCTCACCTATTACTTAAATAAAGTCTATATTTCTTTTTACATCACCTATCGTTGTTAACCACACTACAAATCCTGATTTCCCTGATGCTTTCTTTCAAACTGAAATATCAAACTCAAAGGAGATGGTCTGGGCTTTCAGCTACTGTCAAAAACAATATGTAGAAGACAGACTGGAGAAAAAAAAAGATGATATTTTAAGTGTTTTCCTTTGGTTTAGTTGATATTGACAATATAGAAGTGATCAATTATTTTGGAAATAAAAGTGTATCTTAACAAAACCTGCAGAAATACCAGACCATACACTGCTATGTTTGCTTCCTAAAATTTTTATGAAAATTCCTGCAGGCTAAGGCAACACCACAGTACAGTAATATTAGATTTTATGCTTTCTTTTATAGCCAAGTTCTTCCAGAATGCTCTACAGAAAACAGAAGAGAGTAGAGAAAGGATTATGACAGGCCAAAACATTAGCTTTGCATATGTCAACTAAAACTTGTAATTACGAGCAAGCTCTGGGTTCAAAGTCAGCTTGAAAGCTGAAGATGCTACCTTAGTGAACGTCAGGTTACACCACTTAGTCACTCTTACCCTTTCCTTCCCATTTATGACCCCCAGCTATGCAGTTGTCGAACTACAGCAGCTTTTATCTGATTGTTGACCTGATGCTTTTCACCTTCTTCACTGAAGAACTGATACTGTTTAAAAGGGTTGGGTTTTTTTTTTTCACTTTTAGTTACCTCCAAAACTACCGCTTTTGTTCAGTTGTGAATATTTAACTTTTTTGGTTATTCATGCTTCACAGCTGATAAAGATTCCAGTAATTTTCCGCAATACAATGTGGCGTAGTTGCAAGTTCAGGGATGGTTATTTTCTGTCTAAAGGATATGTGCTTTCAAATAATTTCAGCATCTTGCTGGTGTATAAAATAAAAAGCTTAACTTAAAGCAGTTAAACACGGTATAGTAAAAAAAGATCTTTAGAGTAAAACATCTAATTTGTGCTAAGAACTTGTTGAATTTTGTGAACTGGCAATTAAGTGAACAATTAAAATGAAAAAAAGAAGGTAACCCAAACAGATCTTGAACTGAGTTGTTCTTTCTTGGTTATTTTGACAATGGTATCCTTAACTGCCAATGACTTACTGCAGAATCTGCAGGAAAGAGATGAGTTCTTCACCCTCGCCTTATGACTTTACAGGGATTTAAATAAACACTTGTGCCCTTTTTGAAAGTGAGGACAAAAAGGCCATCAGGCTTCCATCATCTAATACAAAGTCATTATTCTTGCTGTATTGCTGAGTTAGGTATGTCTTTAGAGAAGGAACTTAGAGGAGGCTCTGTCTAACAATATTTTTGCCTCTCCCTGGGTGGATGGCAAAGCTTGTACAGGGCAGAATATGACAACTGTTATCACAGCTGAAGATGGAAAGGGTCAATGAAGTGTTGCTGAGGGAAAGAGTAGCCAAGAAAAGGGCCATGCCAGGGTAGTGTGAAGTGTCTAAGAATAGTTCCAAAGTTTCTGTCACCAAAATTGGGAAAGTTGGGTCCATGAAGACTGCATCATACTCTATATAGGCAGAATGGGCTGATAGTTGTACTGCCTGAGGTGGCTTTGCAAAGCAATGTTGAAAGCTGTCTTAAACTCATGTACCTCAGTAAGGTACACCTGGTCCTCACAATAATGTTTTACCTTGTATCACAGTTCAGTAAACTAAGGGGATTCTTAGGCACGCTTTGGTGAAGAATAATTTAATACATTTGTGCAACTGGTGGGACTGTATTGGAACCACTCAGTAAAACCCGTGAAAGGGTCTGATGTAATACAAAGCTCACTTTGGGCAGCCCTCAAGCAGTATGGGGAGGTCTTCCCCTTCTGAGAGTAAGGCTGGCTGTGCTTAAAGGGTCAGAGAAGGCTGAAGGTTAGTGCCTGGGAGCTGAGATCCTGTTTACATGTCACCATGTACTAACAACTGGAATAGCTTTTGTTATGAGGTGGAAGGGCAAGGTGGCAAGTTGGAGCCTTCCTCATAGACATGTGTGCACTTAACTCTTCTCAAACGTAGCCCCAAAAGTTAAACAGAATGCAACCCTAAAATCTAGGGCCAATAGATAAAGCCACATACCTGCTTTCCACACTAGTTGTTTGTTTGTTTGTGTTTTCAGGCACATGGTTGCCTCCCTCTACCACACAATATGCATGAATCAGAGGTGGTAATGTCTGATATAGTTAGATGTCTGAGACGTGAAGACTAAGAGGAAGGCAGAAACAGCAGTCTGTGGCTATAAATGTTTAGTTTACCTTTGTAGTTTCCTCATTAAAAAAAAAAAAAAAAAAAACAATTGGTCAATCAATCCCATGTCTGACATTAATTCCTTGAGAGGAAGGCCTTAGGCAACTGAGTTGAGCTCTCTATGGTTCTAATCACGGCTATGTTAGTACCAAATCTAGCTTGGAGACAGAATATCATCACTGCAAAAAGGGAGCAGTTGGAGCCCCAAGGAAGGTAGCAGGTGTAGTACAGTGTAATAATCTCTGGGCTCCCCAATGAGTCTCCCTGGGTAGACTTATCAGTTAGCAACCCAAATTTCTAGTCAAAGAAGAGTACTTGGTGTTCTCTTGGCAGTAGGAATGCCTGACTGAGGAGAGCAAAATGATGAATTATTAGACAGGATTGTCTGGTCAAAAGAGCTCAATCTTGTGTGACACTGGGTTCAGACAGCTTTTTGCCCTTAATGCCTCTCCACACTAGGGAACCCCAGAAGAGTGTGTGTGTTCCTCCAATATGTGTTTCTTGTCTAGGAAGCAACCATGCAAGCACCTCAGCATGCAAGGCTATGCAGCTCAGATTTTCTTGTGCAAGAAAATAAGTCTTTGGTCAGAGTAGTTCAATAGTTCAGTAATGCCCAAAGGGATGGACTTTAAACCTTAGAATCTGACATTATATTCTTTTTTCATGATGTCTACCAAGTGATAGTGCTATTTAATATTATGTTGTACCACTTGGCAAAAATCCAATGTTTTTGTCATTACTACGTTTTGCTAAACCCTTGCTGGAAAAAGGAGCGATAGTCATGTTAGTGAAGGTGAATCTGGTTTAAATTACTGTATGTTTTATGACCGAAAAAGTCTCATCATATAAAGTATAAACTACCTATTTTGCAATGCAGAACATTCCAAGCAGCAAATCTTACTCCCTATCAGTCCAGTTACTTGCTTATTTAAATATATTAAAAATGCATATAGTATAGATGTGATTTTTCACCAAACCATTTATAGTAACAGTAAATGTTGGATAAGAAGTACTTAAATGACATAGGAAGATAGATTCAAATAATTTTGGAATCCTGATTTAATTTACATTATTTGTTTTATTTCTCTAGACTGAAGTATTTTGGTAGCACTGTTGTATGTTGCACCTGTTCTGAGGGTGGAATGGATATTTATGCTACGAAAGAAAGTAGTTTGAATCACTCTTTAAACAGAACTTTTCCTTTTATGATTTTTTGAAGTGGATGCCATAAAAAAGATTATTAATTAAGAATATCTGTGGATTTATGTCTCAAGATTTGTGTCAGAATTAACACTTCAGTAATTAAATTTGGTCTTTAGTTTTAACACTCTGTCTTCCAGGAAAATAATGCAATCTCTGCACTTTTTTTTGTTCAGAAATGTGATAGCCATGGAGCTATGTTTTTTGAAAATTAACTTGTTTTGAAATTGTCCTTCAATCTAAGTTTTTTCTGGATCTTACACAAATTAAAAAATGTCTGTTCTAAAACAACAACAAAAAACCACTGCTTGTATCTGCATACATGTACAAATGTGCTGGAATGGCTTGTAATCCAAAGTGCCAGGTAATAAAGCATCTCCATTTCACTTGCCATGCTATTCATAAATGGAACGCAAAAGTCCTGTTTTCTGAAACACTTGAAACAAGTATCGTTTTAGGGCACTAACTGGTATATGGAGGAATGGATAGGGGTACATGAGGTAGGATTCATGCCTTTCTTGATATTACCCCTAACTGTAGATTTTGAAAATCAGGCCCTTAACATGCTATGGGTATATTCAGGTACTATGCTATACATACATACTGGTACGGATGATCTCAATAACAAACCACTGTGGGCTTATGCTTCTAAGGAACTGGTTAATATATACTTAAATACTTCTATAATATTATTTACGTGCTAATCTCTATTGCTATCTCGTACAGGTGAAACTTTAAATCTGGGTGCATTTCATGTTTAAACGCTCCCTCCTAACTTTCATTTTAATAGTAATATCTGAAATCTTGTGAAATAAGTGTAAAAAATATTTTGTACAACAAATATAATGTCTGTGCCTGCCTTCTGAAAGGCATGCTCAGGCTGAAAGGCATCTCATGCTTAGTGCTTCTGTTGTAATTCTCATACCCAAACACAGCTTTTTATATTGCTTAATATAGGGAGTAATATGCAAAATTAATTTATGTTTGCTTTAGTAAATCTATTGAGTGACTGATTTAAACATCCTTCATGACTGACTTAGCTACTTCATCTGATGATGGGGTCTCATATAATGTTCCCTCATATAAAAGGATGGAAGAGTAGCTGTAGTATTTGAACATCGAGTCTTGCTATGCAGAAGTTAAGTGATTATCAGAGGGAAAAAAAAAAAAAAAAGGCAGCACAGGTGGGAAGGATCCAAAGAGATATTGATTCCAATGATTGTTCTTGAATAGAGATGCATGTTATTGGGATTTTTGTTAATGGAGTTGATAGGAGAATATTCCTGGTTTGTGTTGTTTTGAAAACTCACAGGTGATCCTAGAACAGGTTTGTGAATTGATTTTTTTTTTTTTTTTTCCTACTTACATTGATGAAGTGGGTATACGGACTGTCTGAATCCATATAATATAGAATTGTTTGCCTTTTTGCATGTATAGCCAATTACTTCAGGTATCATTAGCAAGATGTGGAAGTACACCTTGGAGCATATTATCAGTACTTCCTTAAGGCTATTTTCACTGACAACATTGACATTTTAGACTCTGCTAGCAGAATGCAGCCTTTTGGTTAAACTGTATAATATTGTTCTTCTTTAAAATTACTTCTCAAAAAATGCAAAAAGTAGAAGAAATTCTGTGTAATGTGTGAAGAGCCTTTCAATTACTTGCATATTCTTCTACTGCTGATGTGAATGCTCCTTAAACCAGTGCGTATTTCCCTAGGGTTGTGGGAGATTTGTTTTTATTTTTATTTTTTCATTTTTTCTTGCATTTAGCAAAACAGAAGGGAAAAAAAGAGGAGAGTTCTAATTGCTGTACCCTGGAGTAATATTTGTAGTTCTTCTAATTATGGAACAAAGTCCAGTCAGTGGAAATTTAATTTAAAAGTTGAGCAATATGGAGTAAATACATTGTGCAGCATCTACTTCTTTCAATAATCTTAGCAGCATTTCCTGTTTTAAGATTGCTTATTGTAATTCTGTAACTTAGTAGGAGAGTTCAAAGGATTGTAAAACATGCTGCAAATGTAAAGTAATATTAACTAAAACACATTGTCCTAATAACTTATTCAATCAGTACTTAATTAGTTGTGCCTATTGCAAGAATTATCCTTGTTCCTTCAATCCTTCTATCTAATGAACTGGGGTGAGGTTTTACTCTTCTTCCTTATTAATATTCTACAGGAGCATGACTGGGATATAAAGTAGAACTCAAGACGTGAAAAGTTTAAATGCAGAGAAACTAAATCAATTCTTTGCATCAGTGTTTGCTCAGGGAAAGCTGAAAAAATGTTTTGTAATAGTGGTTGCTCTAGAAGAAAATGTAGGTTCCCATGCTGTAGGCCTAGTTGGGCAATATGTGGCAAAGCATTGTCTGTAGTTAAAAGAATCTGGGAGTTACAGCAGAAGTGGACAGAATGAACACTAAGACATCACCAGGACTAAGTGGGCTTCGCTAAAGAGTTCTGAAAGAATTTAAGAATAAAATAGCCGGATTGCTACAGTGTATTCTGTGCAGTGTATTCTGTTCCATAGAACTAGAAGGTTCAAACGGGATGCCAAAAAACAGTTTCTCTTGGGAGCCTGAGAACCACAGAAGGTTAATGTGTCATGTCTACCAGACAAATTAACAGAAAACAGAAAAAAAGGAAAATTTTCTTTAGTGCATAAAGGGCGGTCTAGCTTTATAGATTGCTTGGAATTACATATGAGACTCTGGAAACCTGATCAGGTTGTTAATGGATGAATAATTTGCTTTAAAACAGGAGGCAGGTAGTTGGAGAAGACTTATAATAATAATACAAAGTATCCAGGGTAGTAAGGGCTAATTGGGAAGAATTGTGAAAAGTTTTTATGAGATTGACTCTGAAAAAATAAAAATTTCTGTTCTTTAGAACAGAATCTTTAGAATTTCTGTTCTTTTTTTTCCAAATGCAGATAGCCACTTGGAAGAGCTTCCCACTCTCCTTCACTGTGCAGCCAAATTTGGATTAAAGAACCTTACTGCTCTTCTGCTCAGGTGTCCCCAGGCTACTCAGGCTTGCAGCATAACCAATAAAGATGGAGACAATCCAGCAGGTATTGCTGAGAAGCACGGTCATAAGGAACTACAACAGTTAATCAGAGATTTTTTGGTAAGTCCATAAACTTTTTCTTATGCTGTCTCTAACCGAGGCTTATGACACTCTGCTGGGATCCCATAGTATCTGCTCTTGTAAAGCATAGTAATACAGGAATCCATCCATATGACTCTTCGTGTCATCCATCTTATTCTTTCTGTTTCCGGAAGAGGGGCAGAAGGGGGAACGGACACTTTCTTTGTGCAGTGTTATAGTGGAAATAGAATATGGTCTGTAGGTATTTCTACAGTAGTCTGCAGTAAGCCAGTTATTGCCAATAAAATCTAGTAGAATTAACAGTATAATAAGCAGCATACTGCAGTAACAATTGATGCTTTTTATCTGTCCTTATGTTCCTTATCACCTAGCATAAAGCTGCCCACAAAACTAGTTGCAAGCTGGCTTCCTGGGTCAACATAATAGTAATTTTATATAAAGCAATTCCTAATTGCTTTAATAGTCTGACAGCCATCTCTGTACTGGTAGCTGCTTGACGTACAAGGCCAGGCCCCTTGGCTGCTGGAATTGTACCAGTCACTTACGAGAGGAGAACTGTATTCCCCAACGTCCCTAGCTGTGGGGATCCCTAATGTGGCATTTTCGTAAGGCCATGCTCCCCTATCAAACGATGTAGGTAAAGGATGAGTAAGGCTAGACAGAATGTGAATAGCTTAGAGTCCCGGGTTTTTCCTCGAGAAGAGTCATGTGACTCGAATTCAGAACTGATAAATTAACCACAGTTTCCATGATAAATTTATCATGATTCATGGTAATGGTTAATTTCATAGGACATTTATCTTTATGCTAACGTTGTAAAAACTCATCCCGTCTCCTTCAGTCGTGTCTGTTGTACAACTCCCACAGGACTAGAGAAAAGGAATGATTTTATTTTTATCCCTAGAACATTCAACTTCATGCTCTAATCTGGTACGTCTGTGTAGGAGCAGGCATAAGCACACAGCAAAGGCAGCCTACAGATGATGGGCATCGAGAGAGTACATTGCACTTTTGGTCTCTTTATATTTTGATAGACTTTGCTCAGTGACTGAAGTCAGTATTTCTGAGGGTGCTATATTTCACTCTAGGATTGTAAATTCTTCCTAACAAAGTATATGCATGCTTGTGATTAGCTGTTGCTTTTTAGCTGGATTATAAACTTGTCTAAATGAAGTCTTGGTGTAAAATTTTCAGTCTAAATCACAGAAAATGATAAATCTGATTTTATACAATCTTATTTTTCACGCACGTCATTTCTTTGAGATTTATGTGCAAGTGTCTGCAAACAGTTAAAAAATAATTGTTTTCAGCTTCCTATGATTGCACTCCCAAGTGTGAATACCTATACCAGCTGTGAAGTAAAAACAACCTTATTAGCATTAGAGATAACATAATGGTATAGAGTTTGGTTAGTACTGCCCCTTTTCAACTGATTCATATGGCTTGGTTTACTAATTTTACATAAGTAAAAATTGGATCATGCTTCAAGGTTGCCAAATGTGTAATATAGTATGCTAGAAATATTAGCTCCAAAACCATGGAGAAAAATAGCTTATTGATATCCCCAGAAATAATGCACTTAGAAAGAAAAACACTGACAGTAGTTCTGTAATTGATGGGAAGGTGAAAAAAATATTTGGGTGGCTTAGAGCCAAGCAGAACTTGGTTTAACACTGTTCTGGGAACTTCCCGATATAGCTGCAGTATTTAAATTCATTACATTCATTATTACATGAGATGTAGCTTTGTGTTTTCGGAACTGTTATCTGTGTTTTGTCATTCCTATAAGGAATAACCCCCAAATATTCAAAATAATTCATCACTTTATCTTAAAAGAGCAGTAAGCCTCCAGGATAAAAATGAGTGTATTACATCTTTTGAATTTGTCCAAAACCCTGGAAAGTGCCTTTCATTTGCTTTTGTGCTGGGAAATCCTTAGGAGAGAAGGAATCTCCTGGGAAGGGTAGAGAGGAAGAAGCAAAAGGAAAGTGGCAACAACACAGTTACTACCTCTGTGCTCTAAGCTGGGGCTCACAGTGCTGCTGTGGTTGGTGTGTGGTCAGTTCGCTGCTGTTGCACCTTTCTTGGTGCGGCCTGATAGCTCCTGTGACCAGCAGGCTTACTGGTAAAGCTGCTCAGGGCAATTTTGGCAAAAGTGGACTATAGGAGCTGTGCAGCTTGCCACTGAATCATCTGTGTGCAGCAAGTTCCCTGTCCCCAATTAAGAAGAAAATCTCTTTTCTAGAGTTAAACACTGCTGTTCTTTCTGTGGAGCGTTACACACACAGAAGGCAGAGCTGGTCTCCTCATTTGTTTAAAAACAAGGCATAAGGAAGATCACATCATGTTTATCATGCTTCTCTACATACAGCTTGAAGAATGGAGGGGGTGAAGAGATTTTTTTTCCCCATTTATCTGAGCATTTAGGGTCCCTAGATGCAAAAACGTATGTGGGTAACCTGTATAAATGTTTACCCACATAAGCAGTGGAGACTGCCTCTGTCAAAAAGCTGCATTTCAAAAGCTCCTTGAAAATGTCTTCCTTGTCCTGAAGGAACATTGCAAGGCTCAATCATTTGGATTAAAGATTTTAAATTGATAGAGTCATGCCTTTAAAAAAAAGTCTATTTAATGGCGATGGTGGTAAAGCTCAGTTTTAAATGTATCAGTAGTTTGTTAAGCAAACTGTATTTTTTTTGCATTTTAGCACAAAGCCCCTAATTGGACATTTATTTTCAGTTTTTACATGTTTCATTGTAATTTAGATGAAGTAATTCCCTCTTTGTTAGCTTTAAAGAGGGCTATTGCTTAATGTTCTGTGATACTATTCCTGTATAGAATCAAGTACTTGAAAATTTTCCACAATTGCTTTTAGTATGAATTAGTTGAATCAGGGATGTGACTTTAAAACTAGTAAGTGAAATTTGGTGGGAATCCTGGCAAGAATCCTTGACTCAGACTACCTGACCAGGTGAAATGATGAACCTTTCAAGTTTAGTTGATCCACCTGAAGGCTCAAATTCTAGTAAAAGAGGCCCAGGTGCTTTGCTTTCTATTAGACACAGGCTCCAAGGCTGTATGCAACCAGTTGTTACCCTGTCTCCGCTAGGTACCTGGTGCCTTGGTAAGTCACAGTAATTTACCCAAACAGGTGGAGTGTTTCAGATGTTCGTCTTTGAGCATGTTCCCTATCTGAAAGCTGTTTTGACATTAGCTTGCTGTTGTTGCTAGTGGTGGCTTTATAAGCCTACAGAGAAGTTCTACCTCCAGAAAATCATGAAGTTACTTAAACATTCTTAGCTAGCACAAGAAAGACTTCAAAAAATATATGAGAATTTCCAGGCATTAAGTGACTAATGAGGGGACTGTGTTCAATCTATGACCTCTCCATTTAAAATTGGAGGTCATACCAATAGCCAGTTTAGACACTTATGCTTTGGTATGTGCGTAGTTGCTTGTTCCAGCACTTTGGGGTGCTAATTTCTCCCTTCCTTTACTAAGAGCTATGCTGCTGAATGGATTGTAGGCAGGAAGATTACTGTGCACCTCTTGTAGCATATGTCGCTGTTCCTCAGAAAAATAGAATTCAGAGAGCACTTTATTTGTTGTTTAATGCAAATAACTTCTGACTTGGTTATGGCCTTTAAAGCAGATTCCTAGGGGGTGACATAAATGTTATTTAAATATAATAATCGAAACAGTCATTTTATGTTGTTGCCACACAGTTGTGAGAGTACAAATTCTTACTGATTTTTAAAATACCTTGTAACATTTCAGAATTGGTTACCTAAAATCTACAGCATAAACTACAAGTTGAGTGAGCTTTTTTAACCTGTTCAAAATGTTTGCCCAGACCTGTGACCATCTGTTTCAGAATAATGGACTGATGGAAGAAAACTTCTTCCTCTGCCACCAGCCTCCCTGGTTTTCTTGTTTAATATAGTTTTCTACATCTTTCTGCTTCAGGCACCTCTCGCACAGCTACTGTAAAAATAGTAGGCATTTTATTCTATATATATATTGGTGTCATTGCTTTAGATTTCAATTGGTTGGGACAGTGCCTTGGGTCAACCTTGTATAAGAGAAGTCTGTCTCTCTCAAGAGAGAGTCACGTTTAATATTTTCTGCATCTTTTGAGTTCTCCCCTAAATTGTAGTGTCTCTTAGTCCCAGTTACTGAGTTTGTCCTCGTTAGCAATTTGCTTGGATGTAGAGATGCAAAAACTGGTTCTATAATAATCACTCAGAGAATGCTTTATGGAAGACATTTATGATGTAGTTAAAATATGGGGGAAAAAAGTCTTTCCTAAACGGCAAGCTGTAGTTTTTGTTAAGTCTTAGCCAACTTAAAAGTTGGGCAGCTGCATAGGTTGGCAAATGATTCACAATTGTACACCGCTGCCTTTCATCTCTGTCTTATTTTCAAGTGTGAATGGAAAGTGCCATCTCTTGAACCAAAATTCAGGATTTCTTCAAATGTCTTGATGAAATAGGAAATAAAAAAGACTGTGTACTGTAGAATTTGAGGGTACTTGTCTCCTCACAACTGCTTTATGCTCTGCCTCTACATGGTTCTTATTGCAAAGAAATGCAAAAAGAAGCTTCCTTAGCTGTGTAGGTATCACCTCAAAATGACAACAGACCTTCAGGTGGCAGGAACTGCTTCAACAAATATTTTTATGTTTTAGAAAAATGTTTCCTAAAAGCTCATCAAGAATCAGATTTTTATAACACAGAAGTATTCCTACATCTATGTTTAAGTTTGTGTTTCTGTACAAGACTCTATAGTATGGAAGAGCTCCCCAGTGTGAAATTTTTATATCTGTAAATATGGTTACAATCACTTCTTCAACTATTAATTTTCTGTTGGGGAATGACCATGTGTAGAAAGATGATGGGCTCTGATGAGATGCACCCCAGAGTTCTGCATGAGCTGGCAGATGTCATAGCTAAGCTGCTCTTCATCATCTTTGAAAGATCCTGGAGAATGGGGGAAGTGCCGGAGGACTGGAAGAAGGCCAATGTCATGCCAGTCTTCAAAAAAGGCAAGAGGGAGGACCCAGGCAATTACAGGCCGGTCAGCCTCACCTCCATCCCCAGAAAAGTGATGGA
>JAUBNY010000044.1:873008-909843 GCA_032275445.1 Crypturellus soui | reverse complement strand
TTGACCAAAGGGCAGAACATAGAGAGGATTAATCTGTGGGTGCTGGTCTCAAGAACAACAACAGGAGGAGGGGAAATCAGGGCAGAGATTTTCTTTTTTTTTGAGTTAATATTTAGTAAGATAACAACAAGTTCTACTTCACAGAGGTTACATGGTGTGTATGTATAATTAGGATTGGTAGTCTGATTCCTTTTGTTCTTCCTCCACACCAACATTTCTGATACTTGTTCTCCATCCTGAAGTCCCTGAAATAATCGAGGTGAATCTGTGGGCCTCTTCTTGCTTCCTTAGAGTGCTGTGATCGCACTACAAGAAACTCTTGGTATGAGTTTGTATCATTTTGGCTGAGTGATCTTGTTCCAGGGAACTAAGTAGGTAAAGAATCAAGCCCAGTTGAATGCAAATTTATAAAAAAGAACTTTGTAGTCTAGTTAAAATAATCTTCAAAAAATTACCTTGAGGAATTTAATTCTAATGTGCCTATATAATTAATAGAGTTTTTAAATGTATCAGTGCTCCAGAGAAGTTACAGTCATGAGAAGCATGCTAAGATGAGAAATCAAGCACTAAGTAATAACATAGAATCAAAGTTGCAACACCAGTTATGGCAGTTTACCAGGTTTAATCTTTTGAGGTACTGGCATAATTATTCATAAAAAAATGGGATTTTTATGCTTTGTCATTCATTTCGGATATATTTAAGGTCCCAGATGTCTAATATTCTTTCAGATCTTGCAGCTTGATTGATCAGATTTCACTTGAAGTAAATTGCAATAAATGCAGTGCAATAAATTTCAGTTCTCAGTGCTTTGGGAGCTTGTAGTCTTTGACATGTATGATTTACTGTAAATACTTTGTTCTACCTGCCTTAAGCCTTGAAACAATGTTTTTCTTGAATGCAAGTAATGCCTTTAGCCCATGTAATTTTAATAACTGTTAAATTTGACTTTTGCAGTCTGTTACCATTTTTCACCTTTACAGGAAAGGCACTGGTATGACTATGAAGCCAGGGTTTTTGAGTTTGTTGTAAAAAGAGTCACTTCTCAGACTGAGATTTTGCAAGTCAGAGAACTTGCAAGAATCTGAAATAATTAGTCATTTTTGTTTCAATCTATCAGTCTGTTTTGAAGGATCTGGATGTTGTCCTTGAAATGTGCACAAACCTTCAACTAAAGCAGGTAAAAATACATGACTTTTAATACATGGACCTGTCTACGTGTAAAGACCTCAATAGCTCTAAGATTTGTAATTCACCTAACTCCTTTATCCATGACATAAATTTAGAATGACTTGTCTAAAATAATATGTTTTCAGACCAAGTAACAAGTGTTGTTTATGCAATCTTTTTGCAATTATTTATGTGTAAATTACAAGTATTATTAGAGGTTCTTCCATGAAATGGCAGTACATGAGTACTTAGTATATATAATGGACATTTTTGCTAGAGGTGATTTCACTTTTTTTAGGCTAATAAAGTTATGGTGCTCATATAATATGCTTGGATATTAGTTATTTATGACATGTAAATAAATTAGTGTAATGATGTGCTAATCTAGTATTAATTTTCTCTGAGGGTCTGGCCAGTGATGTTGCTGTATAGCCTTACATTTCCATTCCATGTAGAGGAATCTTTCATTTATTCACATGAGAAGCATTTTTTGTGTTTTTTTTTTTTTCAAATATGAGTCACTAACCTCTCTCTCTTCACTGTTGTAGCTCCATTTATTGCCATAAGTTGAGTTTAGAATACACATAGATGATGATGCCTGGGGGCTCTACTCCTGAAATAGCTTTTAGGTTTAGAGAAAAAGTCAACAAGTCTGCGCTTTTGAAATTACAGGTTATATTACCTAATATTACTTACCCTGATTATCATCATACAAAAAAAAAAGAAAATGACTGGAGCAAAGGTTCAGGTATATCTGTGTCAGCTGTTTTTGGTGACAGCAAGGCACAGTGATATGATACATGGGAATAGCTGCTTTTTTTGGTTTGTTTTCCATGCCTGGAGGAATATGAGACAGTTTTTTGATCTTTAGATCAGAAAGAGGGGCTTCATAGCCTTTTAAACACAGGACCCTTGACCCCACTGTTACACACTTGGAAGGTAAAGCAGATTATTTCCAGAGAAGAGAAGGTATTTGTCTGTGTGATGCATGCCATAACCTTTCTTCTGTGGAAAGAAAAGCAGATCATGCTGTGGAAAATAACGTAGTTCCAGAACGGCAAGGAAAGAAGAGTAGGATCTTGAGGTTAATAGTGGTGATCACAGGATGATAATCACATTTTCTTGGCAATTTTTATACCAGTGTGGGTGTTGTTAAATATCTTGTAAGTGTTTACATTCTTCAAAAAGATATGTCCATGAGCAAGTTCTACAAGAAAATGACTAGAACAATTAACTGACTTAATAAAAAAAAAAAAAAAAGGGAGTGGAGGGAAGATAGGACTACTAAATTTAGATTTTCAATTTGCATATAGCTTTTATTTCTATGTATTTGTGAACATTAGAAGCCTCTTTTATTCAGAAAATTAGAAGCCTGTTTTAATCGGAAAAATTTTGTTCCTTATTATACAGAGACTTGCACCTCTTTAAGTATACTGGTCTTATCTCTCACCCATCGTGAGCCAGCATAATTCTGAGTGAAATACACTTCCTGGTGATCAGTAACTGTTCCACATACAGACTTTCATTTGAACTCCCGTGTTTTCAATTCCTGACTTACCTGAATAAACAGTAACCTTGATAGAATGATCACAGCCATATTGTAGCTTGAAGTGCAAGATATTCCTGTGTGTGTAGCCTTTCCTTTAAAAAGCTTGAATGCTTCTGTCACAAAATATTCTAAATATTTTAGATTAAATCTGTGGTCTTAAAAGCAGGTAGGCAGGAAAATAATATTTAACCACTAGTATTTCTATGTGCTTCCAAATCATAGTCCTCCTATAAGTCTAGAAGGAAACTAGGGATAAGCAGCTAGAGATGAGCACGGCTAAAATGCTTATGTAAAGCTCTGTTTGCAGATCAAATATATTATAAAAAATACATGTGAGATGGGCTCAGAGAGAAGGAGAATTGCAAACTTCTAAGTGGGAAGTATTGAAGAAATGAAAGCTGAAGTGCAGTTTATTTTGAAATTTAGGAGAAGTCTAGAAAGACTTTGGTGTTTGCTTAGTGCGCTTTGCCTGCTATAGTTTCTACCTGTGCTTTTCTCTATTACAAAGTATAGGGACACTTAGGTAGGTGAAAGATTTATAGAGTGAGATGTTACTTTGTATTGTGATAGTCTAAAATCACTTTACAGTTAGATTCTGCTGTAAAGCATAGAGTAACAAAGTTCCCAACCATATCAAGGCTACAGAGTAAACCCAGTGACAATGGAGTTATATTTACCCAGAGTTTTTATGTATGGATAATTCATCGTCTAGTCTGTAATTGGTAAGTCTTTCTCTCATAGCAAAGAAAATCTAGATTTAGATAATGATAAACAGCAATCTATAAAAGCAGCAGTTCTGGAAGGTGCCTGTATTTCACACCCAGGGGAATCAACATGACAGGGAGCCTGCTTTTTGTACTGCCTGTTGCATGCAGGAGAGGCATGTACCTTTGAGGGAATTTTGAAGATCTCTCAAAAATGCAGAGTATTTTTGCTTTCCCAATAGGACATAGATAGGTAGTAGAGAACTTCTTCTTTGCAAGACACTGTTTAAGGTAGCTGACATGCAAAGACAGATGTATTTTTAAAACTTTCACATTTGAAATTAACGTTCACAAAGCATTTTTGCCATCGTTCCAATTTGCCATTGAAAACTGTGGTTACCGGGAGTGTCTTTTCTGTAAACCCTTAGTCTTACTCTGCTATATATAAATCTTTAATTTGACCAAATAACCTTCCTCTGTGCATACTAGTCTTTGCCATTGCCAGCTGGGAAACAACACTCTGTGCCCTTGCGCATTTATTTCCTCCATGCTTTGAATGTTGATTTGTCTTAAGCTTTGAGCAAAACAATACAGAGCTTCAATAAAACACAAGCAAACGCAAGGTTAAACTTGGAGAAGATACAGAAGATACAAGCGAACTTAAGCATGTTTACATTTTAAAGCTGTTTGGCACTTTTGAAATAGTCTTAATGATTAGGGCATGATTTCTTGTTTCCAGTTCAGTGTGTGTTTGTACATGCTGTATTAAAACGCTCTATTAATGGTGTTTGAACAAGACCTCAACTAACAATATTTGATGCTCTCTATCAAACTAATGCTGAAGGACACAGTATGATTTCACAGGATTCAATAACGTTCCCGAAGCAGACGTTTCTAGCTTTTATAATACTATTGATATTTAGATCTAGCTAAATCTGAACTGTGGCAAATATGTTGAGCAGACATATGTATGTGGGCAGTGGTTTTGTCACAGTGTCTCAAGCAAGATTGTTCTCAAGACGCATGTGACAGCCGGTCACTATTTAGCCATCCGTATTCATGGCTGAAGTGGATTCAGAGCCCAGATTTAATTTGACTTGACACATGACAGAAGACATCTGTCATCTGTTGTTTTTATCACTTCCCCCTACTTGTATATTTTTAAAATGATAGAAAAATAGTGGGAAAATATATGTAAAACTTTTACTGAGAAGAAAATATTCTCATTTTAACCTTGCATACCTAATGCTAAATTCACAGAGTTTTAATTTTAAGGCCTGTATTATTTTGTTGTTATAATTTTATTGAAAAAATAATTTTCATCTTTTTGCAGATCTGGTGTTGATTAACTTGATCCTAATTTATGGGGAAAATACTGCTAGTGCAATTGTTCCCTTCCATCAGACTGACTAAAAGATTTTATTCTAATTTTATTTGTGTAGTTGAGCAGTGCCCCTGTTGCATTTCTCCTCTTTTTAGAAATAAAAGAATTGTATAGAAACCTTTCACAGTAGCTGAAGATATTTTTCATTTGCAGATGAGAAAGTTCCTAATCTGTGGCAGAATTTTTCTGAGTAATAACCTCTGCACAAGTTGTAGTATGGGTAAAAAAAAACAAACTTCTATAACTCTGGTGCGTATATATAATATAGTGCTGATATGAAGATAGAATCTTGATCTTTTTATCCATGTCTCAGCTTCTTCTTTCTCCTGAGTCCACAGTGGTATGACTTCAGTACAGACAACAGTTCATAAGGACATAACTTCTTGTTTAAGTTGTAGAGTTTTATTGGTATGACTGTACGGCTTGCATTCACATTTGAAGGTCAGAAGAGAGAGATCATTATGTAAGTAGCCCGCGTTGTTTATACATTGGGCATTAGTGCTGCTGTGCTGACCTTTCGTTTGTAGAGCTGATACTGCCCCCAGGGTTTCAGATAATACGCTTTCTCTGAATTCAGTTGTGTCTTACAAAAATATTTGCACTTCCCACAGAACCTATGGGTTGAGGGGAAACTCAAGGATTTACGAAACTATGTATTTATTTCCCTTTTCTCCTGACTTCCATAGAGGACTGAAAAAGTCCCAGCGGTGGCAGAAACATACTTCTAAAATCAGGAGCTAGAGCAGAGTAGGTTTGGGAATAGGCAGAAGGACAATTGCTGCTGCCTTGGACAATTTCACCTTCAGTTTCTGAAGTCTGGAAATGGGTGCTGGTAGGGAGCTGCTTTCTCTCCTCACTTTGGAGTTCATAGGAAGAGAAGGATTTGATGATGGACAGCAAAAGCCCAAATCTTCATACTGAGCCGGGAACTAATCCTGCGTTCTGTAGTGTTCTCAACCTCTCTTGCTAGATTTTGGCTGTGTATTACTCAAGGGGTTAAGCTGTTCTGTGTTTAAGTAATCCTGCTGCCCTAATAGGAGGCAGGAGAGTAAATAATAGTATCTGCCTTGCAAGGCATTTCATTTTCCTGTCTAATTAAAGTAGGGGAAAAATAAGCACTATTTTACAAACAGTAAATTTTTTGGTGATTTACTTGATGTTAATAGATTTATGTAGAAATTCTTCTTTGTTATTTGGAAATGACATGTTTTGTATCTGCTGTGCCATCTCTTTAGGTCAGCCATTCAAATCTAGCCCACTGCAACAGAGCCTGGAAGGTGGCAGCTACAAATTGAATTTATCTGTTGTCCTTTGCTAATTTGGGAAAGTACTATTATCACTGCAGTTACTTGACATCTTTACTGAACACCTCAGTGGAAAGGCCAAACCATATTCTCTTGGACCATGGGCTTCCAAGCAAAGACAAAACTGTGGGAAGTCTGTACAGTTTCTTTTCCCTAGCTAGGCAGATTTTATTTAGACCGTATTCAGTCCTTGATAAATTGCAAAGAAGGTCAGTTTGTCCCATGCTGACTTTTTACAAACTAGAAGTTTCTCTACTGGTTTAGGACCTTTTCTATCTTTATAAAGCTGGTCTAAATTTGTATACTTGCTTTTGCTTGTAAAGGATTTTGAGGTGTAGTAAAGAAGTAGTAATGCATAAAAGCGGATATTACCTAGCTTCAAAAGGCTTTTATGTTTACAAAGCAGAAGCAGAAAGCAAACACCTCAAGCTGTTTGCTGGGGATGGGAGACAGCAGTGAAGCGGTTTCTTCCATACCTTTCCTTTAAATACATGTACCAGGAGAGGGAGACAGTGGAGCATCCAGAGAGACCATTATTGCTAATCAGCAAATCATGTAAAATGAGAAATCAATGGTATCAAAATTTGGGTTGAGCGCAATGAGGACTCAATATGAGCCTCCTTAGAAAAGATCCTGCCAAGAAGCCCTTGGATGGTAACTGAAGCAAACGGCACCTAAAGGGCACGTGTGTACCTGCCTGTTACCTTTCCTGAAGGAAGTGATTAGATTAACTGGTTCTAGGTGACATTGATATAGTAAGATTTGTCCAAAGTTTCCTTGATGCTGGAAAACAATCAGATAAGCCTCACACTGCTCGCATCTACTAGGTTAAGAAAGAACGCTGAACTTCTGGTTGTCAAAGGATAGCAGACCTGGCCAAAAAAATTCAAAATGTCGATTGGTAAATGGGTTAAGGGAACAAAATGTGCAGAGAAGCAAATTTGAAAACAAGGTTTTCTTAAAAAAAAAAAAAAAAAAGAGAAAGAAAGAAACAGGCTGAGTGCAGCTTGCCAGAGCTGTATTTCTACACATGCCAACGCGAGCTTACACTTTTAATGCTCATTCTTGCACATCTCTGCAGCACAAATTTTATAGGAGTTCACACTAGCTGAGTATCTTTTCTCTTTAAAAAGCCACCCAAACTATCGCTACTTGACAAAATGACAATGATAGGATCATTCCAGGATTTTATTGTGTCTAGCAAACTTCATGTTGGTTATAGTAGTTGCATTAACGTATTGAAACTAATGTTCTTCACCTGAGAAGGGCATGAGTCAGATTTCAGGATTTCATTCAGACACGTTTGGGATTTAAATGTCAGGCTTGTCTTTAATTTTCTCTCCCACATATCTAGAAGGCTTTTGAGCACTATTTTTTACATACAAACGCTGAACAATAAGTTGTCTGCTGGAAACTGGCTGTTCGCGTTGTTCTTGCTCACCGACCAACACGCAGTATGACAGTTCCACATGCAGGGTTAGGGTTTGGTTGCATTGATTTACATTGTTCAGTTTGCTGCTCTGTCTTTGGTCACTGTTGTTTACATCAGCTGAACTGGCAAATTGCTAATAGTAAAAACCTGAAGTTGACTCTCAGTGGAAATAAAACTGGCTTATATGAACATATTACAAAACTGACTGTTTACTAGTATCTTAAGGGTAACATGGAAGTGGTGTGAAAACTGAGAAAGACTGAAAATGGAGGAATAAAAAATTCTAACCCTTGGTTCATAACTGTGGTACATTCATAACATGGAGTTTTTTAGTATATGGAAAAGTATAGAGTTGACTTATGAACTTGAGCCTTTGCATCTTGTTTCTTTGCCTTGGGTATTAATTAACATACACAAGACTAGAACAAGCTATGTATTATAAAAGAAAGAAAAATGCATGAATATTCATAATTTGAGTTCACTGTTAGTAGTCACCTCTACTTATTTTCTCAGTTGTTTTCAATTTTCTCCCATGAGCTCTGTTCTCACATTTGAAATGAAGCTCTTTGACTTACAAACCAACTAACCGTGAATTTAACCCCTGTACAGTAGACAGCAGTGAAGGATCTGTGAATGCACAGAAAGCTCTGTTTGCTGTTGCTGTGTCAGGTGGTAATATCTGACAAGCATAGTCATATTCTTCTATCCTCTCTGGTAGAGCAGATAAATGATAACATTGAGATAGTTGCCCATGGGTAAATAGAATTGTTTTGCCCAGTGGTAAATTACCTGGGTTGCATGTTATTGAGCAGTGGTGGATCATCTTCGTTTTGTACTATGCAGAATTAAATTGAAGGCTATTAACTACCAGAAAGCAACCTGATATAAAACTTGCCAATGTCATGGGCATGATCCTACTTTCGCTCTGTTTAGTGTAAACTAGTTGTACCTCTGCTGGTGTTAGTTTAATTGCGTTGCCGTAAGCAAGAGGTGGTTTACATTTATTTGGCAATTTATTTCATAGAATCATAGGATGCCTAAGGTTGGAAGGGACCTCTAGAGGTCATCTAGTTATGTATTGCCATTACTGTGATAATAACTTTGCCATTATTTCTTTTTGTCTACTACTTTTTATGGAACTTAGACCTTCAGATTAGAAAAGCCTATTTCAGCTATAATCCTCCTTATCTTAATTTTCTTTTGCTGCTTCTTCCATTGTTTCTGTTAATTTATCAGAGAAATTATTGTTTGACATCAGAAAACTTAGTTTAAGCTCCTATCTTTCAGTACAGGGCATTCTTGTTAAGCTTATTTTAAAAATTACTCCCTCCTTCAGGAAATACATGCATATAAATTAGGAGCATGAAAACAGTTACAGTAACTGTAAAAGGCATCATTATCAGCAGATGATACAAGCCCTGTTGTTTTACATTACTTATACAGAATTCTTCTTTTGGGTCTCTTGGTGTCAAGGCAGAGATTTGCATTTAAAAGGAGAGAGCATGAAGCAGGTTCTGTAACTGTTGGACTGTTACTTAGCAGAGATGTTGTTCAAAGTGTGGTGGATTTTATTTTAAAGGGCTGGTGGAGATGTGTCACAGGGCAGGAGAACACTTCCGCTACCTCAAGTGGGAGAGTGATTTTTACTTCCTGATTTTGCCTTTTAACAATCCCCAGCCTATTCTCTGAGATGTTTGTCTACCCTGATCTGGATTTTATTCTTATTTAGACTGTAATCTTTTCTTTAGGGAAATGAAGCAGGTCTCTTTCCATGCAAACCTCATCCTGCATTTGCACAGCTTCAGAAAGATTCTGTTAGTTTCCCTCTGCTGGTTGCCAGCCAGGCAGGGAAAGCGCCCTGGTTGCGTGTTTTTTTAAGACTAGGCTGTATATGAACCTCTGCTGAGCTGTTTTAGACCTTTCTGTGCAGGAACGATGCTCCAATGGATGTCTGTGGTTACTCTGCATTGATTTTGAAGCTCCAACAACCTTATTGACTGGAAAAGCAAAAACAAAGTACCACTTTTTTATACCGCAGAGGAGAAAGTATTTGCAGTTTCTTTAAGAATTGAAAGGAAAAGATATTATTGCTACTCTCTTGTGTTAACTAGGATGCTCCTTTTCTTCCAAATACACTGAGCTAATGTTTGGTAAGAGGAAGTCGGACTCTGAATGTGTGATGTAGCTTGGTACAGAGACTGAACACAAAGAAAATCTGGGAACCAAAAGACATGTTTTTACACGGACCTGCGTAGTGGCTTGTGTTGTAGGAAGCTGCACAAGCCACTTGTAGAAATTGCCACCCAGCTTATGCTTGACTGCGGTTCTGAAGCCACCTGCCTCCAAGGAACACAGCTGCCAGTCTTTCTAAGGTAAAACGTAATTCAGAGTAAAAGTGTATGTTTCACGAATAACAGAAAATCATAATGGCAGTGTAAATGTTACTCCCGTATTTCAGAATGAGCAATCTGTGTGTTGTGTGTGTGTGTGTGTGCTTCAGGATTAATGTCATCAGATGAGAAAATAATATATTCAGTATTTCTGTGACAGTGAGTTACCCCGCTGCCATTGGATACAATAGTAGTAATAGTAGTAACACTATGTGCTGTAGCATAGAACAGTTAAAATAGCTCACTGAGCAGTATCAGTACTCAGGAAGGTAGGCCAATAAATCCCTAGAATAGTAACGAGGCCTTGAGTCAAGAGGTACAAGGTAAGCAAGTGCATTGGTATTCTCAGTTTAATTTAAGCTTCAGACTCTCATAAGGCAGCTCCTCAGCCAACATAAATTGTTTTCATGACTGCAAAGCACCGTCTGAAGATCTGCCCTGCAGAATATAATGCAGTCAAGTGTTGTTATGTGTTTAGTTGCAAATATGCCGCATTTTAACCTATAATTCTTAGGTTTTTTTTGTTTTAGATATATATTATTGCGTATTTTTTCAATTAAAATATTTTTCTTCTTTTTTAGCAATTTATTGCAATTTCATTATTTGTTTCAGATAAGTACCAAATGAGTATTCTGAGGAGTCAGAAGCACAGGGACAAAAAATAGACAAATATGTCAAATGCCTCAAAAATAAATATAAAAAGGAATTTATTTTATTTGTTTTGGAAGGAGAGCACACTTTGTATTTTGCATGAGCTTAATACTCTTTTTGTACTTTTTTTTTTTTAATCACTTTGATAATCTCTGAGAATCTTGATCCCATTAGCAAGAGACTTGTGCAAGATTCCCACTTTGTTTGCAGTTCCTGCTGATTTCAGTGGCAGCGTGTCCGAGTGCCCATCACTTACAGATAATAAATGGCTTTTCAGTCAACCGTCAGTCCTAATGCTCTTCCATCACTGTAAAGGTGTTATTGGTCATATGTGGCCTCCAGAATAAATTATCCAATGAGATAGATGAGGAGGCCAAAAAGTTTCTGAACAGTCTATAAAGACTGTGTTTGCAGGACAGGGCTGGTATACCACAGGCTGTCCCTTGGTTTGGCTTCGCAGGCACCGGCCCTGGAAGGCCTTTGGGAAGGAAGCGTGGAAGGGAATGTAGGAAGGGAAAGATGGTGTGTTACAGTAGGTCCTGTAGTCTTTGTGGGGCCTGCCTGCAGTCTAGAGGCAGAAAGGGAAAACAACTTTCCAGAACGAAAGTTTTGGAACACTTCCTCGTATATGCTCCTTCTGTGTCCTTCCTACTTTTTATCCATTTTGATTTACCTTTGTGAATCTTCTTTCAGCTAGCTTATTTAACATATTTTTTCCTGTTGTTTCAATTCACATTTTTATTTCAGGTCCAGGTGTTGTTTCCTCATAAATTGTCTACAAAATTCAGCCCCTGACATTACTGGAGTGACATCAGTGGAATTCTCTGCATTAACTCATTTGATAGGTGGAGGCAGATTTTGCAATAGGTCTGTTCAGCGTGTCTTCTGTGAGTAGCCTCTGTGTACGCCCTTCTGTGAGTGTAGCTGGGGAACAGAAGGTAGTAACTGTATGAGGAGTGTTTTTAGGGTGGCATCTCTGCAAGGTAAACTGACAGGAAGCTAATGACTAACACTGGCCTTAGCAACCTGAGATAGAAAAAAAACCTTGTGAATCCCAAACTAAAGCAAGCCAGAACCTCTCCCGTATTGTGTTTGCAGAAGTACTAAAATTTCCTCTCCCTGGAAACATCAATGCCTTGTCATAGAAGTAAGATTGTTGTTTATCTGTTAAGGTTTTAATTGAGTTAATAAATAATCATCCTGACTGTCTGCACTGGAAGACTGCTGAAGTATAAAACCTCAATCCAATCTCTTAGCTTTAATCATTTATTACTAGATGATGAGTTTAGTAGTGAGTGTTCCTCTGTTTTCCCATCCTTCTCTCAAACATACTGCTGCCTCATCTCTGCTTGCTCACATCAAAGACAAATCTAGGACACAGAAGACCCCATTGTTTCCAAAAGTGTGCAGGTGAATTGTGCAGGAGTGGCCTGTTTTTTTTTTTTTTTTCTTTCTTTCTTCTTACTTTGTTTTGTTTTATGTGAGGGAAAATGATGCCAGGTGTATCTGTGTGTGTAATGGAGCCCAGTTCCCTTTCTGGCAGCATAAAGGGGTAAAGGGGTTGCTGTCAGTCTCGGACAAATCTTGGGAGGAAGACCCAAAGTTTCTATTCTAGTCCTTTTTGCCTTCCTTCCAGATGTGCCTGACTGCCATCATTATTAATAAGACATTTGTTAGTGAAGTGTTGGAGCTTACTTGTCATACCTTTCTTTGCTAAAAAAAGGTAGGCTGTCTTCATATTTGTTGTGTTGTGTATTCATATTATACAAAGCACCTACACAACTGCAGAATCCACTGCATGGAAGGGAAGATATCCATTTTGAACCAGTGGTAAAGAAACAACAAATATGCATATACTCGTGGTGTGGTTTTCATATATTTTAGCTTAGCTCATCTAAAGTCCAGGAAACAAGAAAAGCAAGTATAGGAAACAGCAGAGACAAATTGGTAATAGAGAGTCTTGCATTTTACTCCATCTCACTTGTATTGTGATTGCCCATTTTTATGGAGTGCTTGGGCATTTTAACTAGTTTGGTAAAGCTAGATATTGGATCACGTGCATTCCTTCTGCCCCAGATATCGTGTTATTTTTTTGGGATATTCTTGGGTTCCTGCAGCACAACAGTTCATCCGGCAGTCACAGGGGAACAAATCTTTCAAGCATTGTTGACTGGAATGGAAATATCAATATGAAATTCATGGGGGTTATGTGGTTTTCATATTCTTTACACCCTAATTCCTCTGCAGCAGAATTTTATCTTCTTTATAGTGTCTGCTAAAGCTTTTGAATTTAAAAATATATTGAATTTAAGGTTTTCTATTCGTCTATTCCTGGTGAATAAGCAGTTATATCTCCCAATGCTCCAAAATTGCCTGCTGTGACAATAAATAACCTGTCTTTGGTATTAGAGATTATTTAAAAATAGTTTCCACTCTCTGCAATAAATCCCATTTCTAAACTTTCTCAGTATCATATCCTGCTATATGAAGTTACACATAACTGCAAGTTTGTTCAGTGAAATGTGAATATCAAAGACTTGCCCATCACAGGAACTGCGTGTCAGGGTTTATATGCGTTATTAGATTTCCACAAAGGGGAATTCACACAGTAACAGTTGGAGAAATAAGATGACAGGCAAGACACTCAGCAATCCGTTGCAAAACAATAGCAGAGTGCTGTGGGGAACAGTTAATACAGCACAGCCTTTATCTTACTTTGTGATTCCTGCCCGCCAGGATAAGTGCACTTAATGGGAGGTCAGCTGTGACAAGTGAACTTGAAGTGCTAGTTGGTAGCACTAGTAGAGTCCATTTGTCTGCAGTTTTCATAGTTCCATTTTATAGACTTAGATTGAGACATTCTTCCTACCCTGCTACATCTATCTAGACAAAAAGTAAAAGATACAGGCTTTGCAGTTCCATGTAAATTATTTTGGTCACTTGGAGGTTGGCAGACAATTTATTACACAGGAAGATCTACCCACAGAGCATTATTCTGCGTGCACGTGTAGTTGTAGTAAAGTGTGTGTAACATAGCTGGCAGAGGCTGCAGGGCAAAGAATAAACTGGATCTCCTGTTCTAAGTGTCTTCTGCTGTTCTTTCCCTTCTGGTCTGCTGCTAGGTTTGATCCAGCTGCTGAGCTCTTATAAATTTGCCTCACCTTTACATTGAATAGCTACTGCATTCACGATGCTGGAGGAAAGCAGAAAGAAGGAAAAGAGCTACTGAGAAATGATTACATATCCTGTTAGGAAAAATTAAAATTCTCTTAAAAAAAAAAAAAAAAAGGAAAAGAAAAGATATGATCCAGCTGCTTTGTAACTGCAGTATCTCTGTTTCCTTAAATTGTCATGTTCTGTGGCATTATGTTACTGATACTAGGGGCAACAGGGTGTCTGAGAAAGCAGGAAAAAAACAATCCACTAATGTATTATGCCCCAGGTTCATTAGCATCATGTTTTATTCTAATGCAGAGAGTGTGTCTGCCAAATGCAGAACTTGGCCCACTGCTCTAAATTGTAAAGCTGAGTAATTTGGCTTCTGGATTCTGACCGGGAATTAAGAAAGTGTAAGCAACAGCAAAGCTAATTGCAGTAGGCTAATATACTGCAATTAAATAAAAGCGTGATGTTGTAGGAAGCCATACACTGAGTGTCTGTTGTAAGTTGCTTTCTTTTTTTTGTCTTTCTTAATAGTCTCTTTCCTCCTCTACTTTTATTTTGTTCTTTTCTCCTTCTTTGTGAGTTTTTGCATCTCATCTTGATAACTGAAACTGCTTACTGACAAGGTATTATTTGTGATCCATATTCATAGCAAGTTCTAAGCTAGTAACAGCTGTCTTTAAAGTGGCTGTCAAAGTCATTTTTGGTGAACTGTGCTTGCTAAGCATTTTCTAATACAGTTGCCATTAGCATAAAAGAAGCCAATTACACGTTTGGTCATCCCCTTCCCCCCAGCTTAAACTAGAAAGAAAAATCTAGAGTCTTTATTTTAAAAGAATTTATGTAGAGTAGTGTCTTAAAATTAAAATCTGTCTTTTCTTCTGCCTTGGCCTGCTGAGTTAGAAATAGATCTCAACAAGTATCACATGATAAAAGTCATTTGTATGACTTTTAGCCAGTAGCTGGTTGATACCTTCACGCAGCAACTAACTGTAGTTCAGTCATCAGATAGGGTTGTATTTATTTCACGTTCATGCAAACCAATCATATTTGTTTAACCTTTCCTCAAATATGACAGATTTTGTGGTATATGGCATACAAATCAATGCATTATGCTGTTCAATCCTTACTTATTCATGCAAAATTCAGAAGGGATTCAGTGCCATATGTAACAGATATGTGCTTATTTGGCATATATGGAAAGCAGCAGTGTAGTTTATGGCAGGTTGAGGCAGGAAGAAAGCTGGAACAAATGCAGCCCCTTAAATCAGGAGAGATGCTCTTGTCTGGATGCGAGAGTTGCACATGGCAGCACGTTTCACAGCAGGTCTCTGAGAACTGAAGTGAAGGGCTAACAATTTATCTGATTGACTAGAGGTTTCATTTACTTGGAATATGTTTTAAAGAGGGAATTGTGTTTTACTTTGTTTTCATATTTTGTTTCTGAAAAAGAACTTAATTTTACCACATACTGTACCAGTATTTTCCCCTCAGGAGAAATGTTTCATGAGATAATTTTTCATGGTGTGTGTAAGTGCAGCCAGAGAGCAATGCCTTTTTAACAGGCACAGTTGAGTGAAGTGCAGATAATAGCTGTTCCCATTCTTTATCTCGGCTGTTGTTTAGGAGAGTAAGGATGGTTTTAAGAAGGTGAATATAAGCACCTGTATCTGAAAACTCTGGCTAGCAATAGTGCACGTGTGCGCAGCACATTTTGTATAAATACCACAGCATTTCGTATTTATCACGCTCCCCTTACATTTGATACAGAAAAACCTAGGCTAGGCAGAGCAAAGCTCCCATGTCTCTGTGAAAGAACAACTTCTGGGCATGCAGCAGCATCCAGGAAATAGCTACATCTTGGAGGTCATCAGAGAGCCTAGGTTTTTTGTTGTTTGAGAGCAAAACAGAAATTTCGGTTGTGACTTTATTGGCCTTAAAAATGTAGTTCTTCTCATGCGAAATATTAGCATCTGTTTGCCAGAATAACACTATATGCAGTGCATATACAGAAAATAGGACAGGAAGTGGGAAATAATTTATTTATGCTGTAGAGCTGCAGCCCACTGCTAAATGATAAATGTTATGCCAGTAGCATACATGCAGCTGCTATTGACTTTTGTGCATGACATGCTTTTAAGGAACCAGGAGCATGGGGCTGTGAAATGCACCAGCCTGAAAGCCGGGAGCTGCTTCTGCTGTCTCAGACCATGTTTGTCCTCAGTGCAGTGCCAAGGGGTGGAAGCTGGGCAGGCTGTAGGCAGGACCCCACTCCCATCTGCTCCTTCCCCTACCAGGCAGTCAGCTAAGGGAGCAGGAGTTTACTAATTGCCATCCAGTGAAAGAGAAGCTCTGTAGGAAAGAGTTGTTATTGTTTTGCCCAGACAAATTAAAATAAGAATAACTTGTATCCTGCTAGATTGAAAAGTTAACCTATTGGCAAGATGGGGGAGCTCTTGCGGTGCTTACATTGCTTACACAGCCTGTGAAGCAGCACTGGATACTTTGTTCAGCAGAATCAGTACTCTGTAAGATCGAAAGTCTTTCAGAAAGTGGCGTGGGTGTGTGAAAAGTGAAGTTATGAGAGTTGTCGTTAAAGGAGAAATGAGCTAAAATGAGTCTGAGGAGGCATTTTATTTTTGAATGCTCAGGAAGAAAAATCCCCTGATACTCAGTAGTTGGATTGGAGAGCAGCAGAAACACCTACAAGAGAGAAGGTGAGCACAAGTTCTTCAAATGGAGACTGCTCTGATGTGATGGAAAAGCAATTCTGCGTGTAGCAATAAAGTTCTTTGATTAGAAGTTTCTTTTTCTATCTCCTGCAGTAATATTTTTCCCTAAAATTTGTAGTCTGAAAGCTGTCTAATAACACATGAACTTTCAGGGTTCAAAGAGGTTTATATTTATAGATATAAAGCTTTTCTTTTTTTTTTTTCCTGATGTCATTGGTTATTTGTCAGGGGGTTGAGGCTGAATGGAGGGTGGGCTTCTTTTTGTGCCTGAAATCCAATTAAGAGTTGGAGAAAGCTGCCATGGTTTGCAGATGGGTGTACAAAGCAGGTGTGGAGTTGGACAGAATAACAGAATAAGCAAATAGGCATCAGTTCAGGCCTGTTAGTTGGCTGATACGCGGTGGAGCAAATCTGCTTGTAATGCAGTTAAGCGCTGAAAGGCTGACATGCAGCTGAATTGGTTTTGTAAGAGAGCTCTACAAGAAATTACATAGGATTACAATAGATTACTTCAAGTGAAGTAATACATGAGACACAAGTTGGGAGCCAGCTGTTGTTTTAGTTTTGCTTGGATTCTTAGTATGCTGCAAGTCGTGTATTTAATCATGTATTTCCTTCAGTCTGTTCCCCAAATGACTGGAATTTGGCCGTGGAATGTTTCACGTGTCCTCGTATCCTGCGTAATTGTGTATCTTTAGTGATTAAGGCTGCAGTGATATACTGCCAGTGCGTGGAGTTGAGGGTTCTGCCGATTTCCTGTCCTTCTGCCTGCAGGAACCTGGGAGCTGTTCTAGGACTTTCAGCAAACTGTGTGCAGAAGGTGTTCTGCATATTCCTGTGATTGTCACCAGAAACACGGGTGGTTTCTCCAGACGTGTATTATCTTTACTGCCATTCTTTTACCTTGCTTGTTCTTCTACCTAATTTAGTGCCGTTTGCCTTGTTTTAATGTGTTATGATTCACTGAGTCAGCAAATAAATATGGTAATCCATTAGGTCACAGTGAGATCCTCCTAATTTGAACTAGCAAAGAAAAAACTGGTCACTTAAAAGGAAGAGGCAAATACATAAATTATATACACTTAAGTTCCCAAAAGAGAAATCTGGGCAATGGGAAAGATGATGATGCCTTCTGTATGCAAAAGGAATATGTTTTTGTAAGAAAATTGTGTGCACCTCTGAGGTAGGCCTCATATATTTGGAAAGTGACAACATTGCTGCATTTTTTGTGCCCAGTCACCTGCTAAAAAGCTGTAAGCAGCTGCATGAGAAGCTAGAAAGGCATGAGGGGGTTGCAGTAAATTATGATTGCTTGCTACTCCAAGAAGTCATTTGGAGTAATGGAGTAATCATTGCCTTTTGTTCACAGGATGAGCGGCTTTATTCAAAGTACAGTTACTGATTGGAAATACTGCTTCTTTTTGCTCTCTAACTTGGGTGGCACAAGCTCAGGCCATTACTTCTAGCTCAGTGGGCTAATGGGTGTTACTGGTGCTTCTGTTGATATTGCATCGCCTCAATAATGCATGGAGAACCGAGAGGAAATAATGGATAATGCAGGAGTGAACATTGTCTGTGACAAACCACTCCGGAACTTCTACCCTTGATCTTCTCCTGCAAATGCACAGGGCAGAGAGGGGTCTCCTAAAGCATTTCTGGGTGCTGACTGCACTGACCTCTTGGCTGCATGCTGCGTCCGCCAAGCTGCCAGCTCCATCAGGTCGGGAGCAAGCGGAGCAGGCAGCTGTTCGGGCTGGCACGATAATGTGTATTGTTTTCAGCTTTCTCTCAGACGAGACTTGCTGAGGTCAGGAGGCCAAGTTCAAGTGTTTCAAAAGGCTGGATCTAGCTCCTGGGCTGCTCAGCCCAGCCTGCCGTAAAACAGCTTTCTGTCCCAGTGTTTTTGGGGCAGAAAATGTGCAGCTAAGCTTCTCTCCACCTCCTTTCTCCCCACCTGCCCAGGAGAAAAGTGACTTTAAAAACGGGATTGATTCACGCGTGCTTTTTACATAAGATTGTAAGACTGACTTGAATGAGTTGCACTGAGCTTCAGAGAAATCGGTATTGTGTCCTCATCTGTTTCTTTGTAAGTATGAGTTAGCAAGCAAGGTAATAGGGTAGTGAAAGTGTTTAGCGTTAGTAAAGCTAATGAACAGCAGTGTTGGTTCTGGCCTTACGTGTGCAATCAATTTTATGAAGCTGGATTCTTCAGTCATTTCTCCAGGTGCTCGTGCAGGGTCCTGGGAAGAATAAGTAATAAATACTTAAACACTCCCTGTACTTTGATGAATATTTTACACTGTGGAATATGTGCATATCAGTAACATTAAGGCAGACTTGAGAGTTAGAAAACATTTTATAACTGAAATGGCTTGTCACTAGGCTACAGCTCAGGGGCACAGGTGGAATTGAGTGAAGGAGCTTGTTTGCCAAAGCACCTGCATGCATTGCACGACGTGGGAAAGCGTGAATGGAGACCATCTGCCAGGACATGTCTGCTTCTCAGCTTTGCATTCGGAAGGCTAGGAGAGACCCAGTGCCAAGGGCTGCAGCCCAGGCAGGACTGTAGGGAAGGTGGGATGAAGTGGAGCAGCAACTGGGAAGATGGCTGTCATGTTCCTGGCCCCATCTGCTTTTGTCGTTGCATCTGGGGGCTAAACAGACAGTGCTAGTAGCTCTGAGGAACAGTATGAGCCAGTCAGTCACCTGGGAGAAAGAGGGAAAAAAAAAAAAAAAAAAATTACTGTGTTTCATTGAAATTTATCCATCCTAAGAGCAAGAACTGCTTTAGAAAGCAACTCTGCTACACATGTGAGAGGAATGGAGGAAACCTCCAAGGAAAGTAATTTTGTCTGTCTTGAGGTTCCGAGATGACTCTCGCTATTTCCGGGTATTTTTGCTCCACGCTTGCATCCTCCCACAGTGAGAGGATGCAGTACTGCGGAAGCATCGCTGTGCGTGAAGGCCTCTGCAGCCTTCCGGGCTGAAGTGCTGTCAGCAGCATTACTAAAGGAGAGGACATATCCTGGAGGGTGCTGGTGGTGTCAGGGAGAAGGGACCAAGGGCTTGTTCTCGGAGATTTTGGCAAATTTCTACTCCTGATATAAGAAACACTGACATAGGGCTTGGAGTATGAAATGTAACACTATTTTGAGTGGCGTTTAATCTGTTTCTACGTGTCTCCAGTCTTGGTTACAATCCCTGAAAGTAGATTTTGTGGCGAGACCAGCTGAGTTTTCCCATGGATTGCCTTTGCTAAAGATCAGAGGCAATCCTGGTTTTCAGCTGTGTAGTTTGTGAAGAGATTGATAAGATTTCCATTAAGCCAGAAAGCTGAGTGAAATGGAATTATCAAAAAGTTAGGTCACTTTAGAAAACGTGGTTTCTTGTTCTCTTTTTTAAAATTTTCTTGAAAAGACTTTCTAGTTTGTACTTGAGAGAGTGTAGAAGCTGTTTTACTGATTACATTTTTTTTTAAGAAATTGGGTTTTTTTAAAGACCCTTTTCAAAAGGAAGCTAGCACATCTGATTTTGGTGCTCAAGCTGATTTTGGTGTTCATGCCATTGCTTTGAATTGGATAGGTGAAAACAATCCCTCCTTCTTCTGGATCAGAGAACTTGTTATATTTGAGTTTTTTGTTGTCAAAAATATACTTGGACTTTGGCTGCTTATGCTAAGTACCTGATGAAGATAATGGTTGCAGGACTCCCTTCTTGGGCTGTAGGGAAGGAAATGGTTTCAGGACTCCCTTCTCGGGTTGTAATCAGTTAGGAGACGCTTACTGAGAACGTCCAGACAGAAGGTAACATCAGTGAGAGGCTTGGTAACATGCTAAGGTAAGAGGCTAACATAAGCATGGGTAATATCCCGTGCCTATGGTGGGGTGGAGAAATAACAAAATAATAGCAGTAGAATTCAGAAAGGAAAAAAAATCAGTGAAGTTAGAGATTTGGTAACCTCACAGGAGATAAAAGAAGTGATATTTTAAGGAAATGCTATTAAGACAGAAATGCAAACTTATTGTGCAAGAAGGATGGAAAGTGTAGTAGAAGTCCAGCTTTCTCTCTAAAAAGCCCAGCTGGAAGAAGGAAGCCCTCAGGAAGTGGGAACTGTATCAGGTTGCTAAGGACAAACAGAGAAGTGTAGCACAGGCACTTAAGGAGCTTATGAAGGCACGAAATGAAACGCAGCTAATGGGGGAAATTGGAGGCAATAAGAAGTGTTTTTTTATAAGGCTAATTTTCAACAATTCATTGTCAAAATGGAAAAGCTTATTGATCAGGGTGCACAATGCCCTGGTTCCTGTATTCGACCATATCCCATTAGCAATTTAGATAATAGAAATATTTTTCAAATTCCTTTTAGCTCCATGATTCAGCAAGGTGATTTATAGTTGGGCATAGTCTTATTCAGCTGCAGAAATCTCCCAGGCTCACATCTACTTCCAGGCTTTGCAGCCTGTTGCTTTCACGTACCTTTATGAAAGAGCAGTGCACAGTGCTGAGGTCTGCATTCAGTTTCAGTGGACCCTGCAAGTGTAAGTGCAGGTAGATCCACGTCCCTGTGGATTTGGTTCACCAAGAGCTCTAGAGAAGACAGTGTCTACTGCTTTGTCTGCACTGGCCCCAAAGGCCTAGGCACCAGTGTATCTGTGCACACAGTATCAGGTCGTTCCTATAGCACAAGTGCGCCTGCCTCTTTGCTTTACATACCCTCACAGCCTCTATAGCAAGACCATAAAGACTGTGATAGGTTTGACTAGCCTTTGGCAACTTGTTTCTCAAAGTCTCAGGAGAATTTGTCAATCACCTTACTGAATCTGGGTACACAGTCCTGGAAGAGAAAAAGAAAACCAGTGTGGTTCTGGTGTGACGGAGCCCGCAACTCTGCTGATATGGAGCCCTAATTCTCCTGAGACTTTGAGAGTCCCAGGAGTTATTGCTTGATAGATAACACCAAAGGTCTTTAAGGATGTGTCTGCAGGACAGCCATACCAGGATTTTCCTTTCCTCTAATCTGAAATGCTGAGTTACAGAGTCCTGAGAGAGAGGTCAGTGAGCAATGCTCTGTTTGGCAGAGCTATAGACACTGAATATTGGAAGCGATATTAGAAGAAACATCTAGACTACATTTTATAAACAAACCAAGCACCTGAAGGTACCTCAGCTCTAAATGAACGGACTTAGCATGACAGGATAATGTTTTATAGCTGTCTGAAAGCAAGTCTGAATGCTATCCAAGAAGCAGATAGAAGTGATCTAGAGTCCAGAAGAGGATTAGATAGCCTTTGTCCTAAGCAAATTAAATGTAGTGCCTTCGATTTAAGCTAGTGTTTGAAGTCTTGAAGTTTGAAGCCTTATTCTCCAAGAAAAAGGCTTAATGAAGAAAACTGGTAGGCAGACGGACTGAGGTGTGTAAATTGAATTAGTTTATTATTAAATTTGAGTATTAGAATTCAGATACAGCCTAGGATAAGCCTATAAATTACAGACCTTGCAAGACGGGCTGAAGGGAGATGTGTTTTTCATGCTTTCCTACTGGATACACTGATTACAGGAAAAAATAATTTTTATTGGAGTGGTAGAAAGGTCTCATAGCTTACCCAGAACTTTGAGGAAAGAAAATTTTGTCCCAGGGAGGAAAGCATGCATGATGTTCTTCAGACATCTTTATGCAGGATGCAGAAATGTTTTTCCACCCTGAAGCAGAGGAGATTGCTGTTAACTGTATCCTGGTGAGTTTAACAGAGCCTGAATTACATGGAGAGAATAAAACAGTCCAAGTTGTGGTGTTTAATGAAACAATTCACAGCCACACAGAAAGTACACCTTTCTTTTAGCATTGTAAGTGGTTCTGGTAAAGGATTTCCTACTTCTCAGTAACATGCCTTGTTTAGACTTAAAGAGATGATCAAGGCAGCATGCGGGCTATCGAATTCAGTGACACTGAATGCTGAAAGACAGCTGTGACTTGAGGAGAAGTCTGGAAAAAATAGGAGGTTGATCAATAGATGGGTCTGCAGGTGAAGACTATCAGGTGGTGTAAATATTTTGTGTAAATTATGTAATCTACACATGCACACATTTGAAATGACAGAAAGGAGACATTTGGGAGACAGTGGAGGCCAACACTTAAGAATCAATTGAATTGATGAATTATTACCCTAAGGATTGTCTCAGGCCCAATTTAAATATGAGGAGTACATATGCATTCACCAGAAAAAAACATTTTTAAAGGATAGGAAAATCCTTTGTATCAGCAGAAAGAGGAGAAAATCTTTAGAAAATTTGTCTTGAAAGGATGGCGTTTCAGCAAGAGCACTGCTGAAAATCCTGACAGAATGGTTATAATCATTCCACTAGTGGCATTACTGAAGAATTAACAACTGAGTTAAATCAGTGCAACCTTTGCTTAAGAGGGACAGCTTTGAAGCCATTCAGAAATTTTGCCATTTTGAAAGTCGGTAGCTCAGCATGGGGCTTAATCAAGACAGTTAACATATAAAATTGGAAGAAAGAGAAGTATTTGCCTGTTGATGTTAAGAGGCTGCATTTGATCTTGGACTTGCAACAATATTGGTCTCTCAGAGGCCTTTCGGTTCCAGCATTTCTGTAATATTTAAAAGTAACTGCTTGGTAACTTGCACCCTTCACAGAGGTTTGGGACAGAATCGGAGTCGTGCAGGAATTGTGGCTGCTTCTCCTCAGGATAATGGTTTCCTCCTTGACCCTGCATGCCTTGGCTTTGGGATTGCATCACCGATACGTGTTCTCTGTTTTATTTTTATTTCCAGACCAATACAGCAGATAACCTCAGCAGTTGCGAGGAGGAAGTGGAAGAGGATGACACTTATGTCCTTATGTTGGGCTCTGAAACTCAACCAGCCAGTTGTAAGTCACATTGTGAGACAGCTTTGTAGGTATTGGCTGTGTTAAGTAAGAAATAAAGAAACCTGGAGACTCTGTGGGGTTAAATACAAATGGTACGGCCAAATTATTTGAATGCTTTCCATCTCCACATTTTGCCCCATCTTCTGAGGTGGGCAGATGTCTTGGGAGAAGAAGAAGGCAGATGAGAGATTTATATACTGCCCAGTTGTGCTAATACAGTCATGGCTCTGTAAAATAGACCTCAGTGTAAGTGCAGCTCCAGAAGGTCTGGAAATAGAGGGTGTCTGCTAGTGATCTGGCAGACGATCAAGCCTGCAGAGGTGGCCAGCTCCTGCACAGAGGTGCGAAGGCTTAATGAAGAGTAGCCTGCTCTTCAAACGTCTAGGCATCGGTTCATGTCGAGCCTGATGCTAATGCATTTAGTCAGCTGTATTCCCTTTGAAAGTTGCTGCTTATTTTATTTGCACTTGCTCATGGCAGTTTCTTATAGATACATATATCTTACAGTATCACATATCTGTAAAACAAGGCTAAACTTTATCTTATTTTTATCTGTTTGTTGTCAAGTTTATCTTTCTAACTGTCTCATGTGCAGTATGAACAGTGGAGAAAGAAAGGCCTTTCCAAAGCAGAGCTCTGAGTGGAAAACCTACCTCAAGGGCTGTGTATTGCCAGCTACACATTGGCTATAAGACTGCTGAAGGAGCTGTATAATTTTCTGTTATGCTGCTTAGGTTGGCTACCCAAAGCTTGATGCTCTACATAGTGGTGAAATTTTACACATGTGCATCCATCTGTTGTGCTCTTGTTCTGTGTCCATGGGTCACTAAAGACATAAGGGCTCAGTTTCCCCAGAAAAGTGGAGTTTTCCCAAGGGCAATGTTTATTTCATTTTAGAGATTTAAACAAGCAGCCAGCCTCCACAGGGTATTAAAAGCAAGTTGCACAGCTGTGTGAGCTATGGCTTTATTTTACTAACTGCTATGCTGAGCTGCACTGAAAATCAGGTAATACAAATTACAGAGCAAGGTAAGTGTGTGTGATTCTGTTTGACAATAACTCTAGAAAAGTTTAACATATTGCATGCACAAAGACGTTGCGTGCCAGAGTAGCAATATGCAATAAAAACTTCCATGGTTGATCTGGTAAATATTTTAAAAGCTGTTCACTGACAATGTGTATTTGACAGCTTTTCTACTGTATTAGTTCATAAAAGTTTTATTAGCCATTGTGTTACTTCTGTGGAAAACCTTGAAACAGGAAACATTTCCAGATGGCAATTTTAAATGAAATAATGCATTCTTTAGCATTAAAAGCCAAGCAGAGCCCAGGGGATCAGCGTGGAGTTGGATTAAGATGCCAAAGAAAAGCTGAGGTGCGTGAAGAAAAGAAAGATGATGTAGAAGATAACGGAGAAGACGCAAAGATAGAACATGAAGATAAAGTAGGGGGAAGTTCACACAGCTGCAACAACAATCCTGACAGTTTGTATGCCAACATATGTGATGAGGATCCTGGAGAGAACCTAAGACACTCTTTTTTCTATAAAAGGCCACCCCTTCTTCCCCGTCGAAATCTGACTGCCCCCATAAGACAGGATGATCTGCACAGTTTTTCACAAGGTATGATCTTGGGAGGGAAAGAAACCCAAATACAAGCACAGCTCAGGTCAGATGCTGCTGTAGATTGTGTACAATCAGTGCTAATAGTAGCAGCCGGACAGCATGACCCTAATTCTGTAAGGCGAGGATGCGTCTGTCTGTTCCGCTCCGTCAGGAGCATCGTGACCCAGCATGACAGCTAATACTGTGCTGCGGACTGCGGGGCTCCGCGTTCTTCCTGCTGCCCATCTCGGAGAACTGTCAAATAATACATGATGTTTTGGAGTTGCAACAGAGATTTTAAAACATTGAGTGTATATTTTTGTCAAGTTAACTTTAAGTAGCTGCCATTTAAAGATGAGAAATATAGTTTTGAATACAGTTTGAAATTTCACTGGTAGAATTAATAGAAGGTGACTGTGGGAGAAATAACTTTTATTAGGCTTAATCAAAGTTGTGGTTATAAATATGACACTATATTGTGTTGTACATTGAGGAGAGGGAGAAATCGAGATCTTTAATGAAATGCTGTGTAATGAAATGTAAAATTAAGCATTGTAGTTTGATTCAAGCATGAAAAGACTAAAATATTGGTGGCATCTGTTTCAGAAGGGTTCACTTTAGAACCCTTTTATAAGAAAGACTTCAAGCTAAATATCAGTCTTAAATAGTGAAGGAAAAAAAAAGTGATTGCTTGACATGGACACTACTGATAAGTGCACACAAATCACTTGTGAGTTTGCTCCAAACTATTGTTTTTATTAACTGCTTATTACTGTCATTTTTAAACGTGGCATAACCTATCAGAGGACTAAATTAACCATCTCCAAGCACTTCTGGCATTCACCTAAGTACACAGACAGAGCTTTCTAGCCCTATAGCCTGCTTCGGATTACAAGCTGATTAACAGTAGTTTCTAAAAGAAAGAAAGAAGAATGAACTAAAAATAAAAACTGGATTTGTTTCCCATGAAATATTCAAAGGTTAATATTTAAATGCATAACTGAGGGGAGCAGGGTTTGCAGGATTTATTAGTATATGCTTGGTAGAAATGCCTGTACATGGATACCAGCAGAGCAGGTTCCTCTGCTTTGATGGATTTTGTGCTGAATCCAAGGGTAATGCAGAGCTCATCTGAAAAAGCTCCTGTTTGAATGGTTCATTTGAGGGAGGCTCTGCTTTTCCTGAAGCATTTGCTTTAGTTTCTCATTTCAGCCTTAGTGGTGGGGAGAAAATATCAGGAATTCTCTAAATTGGGATGATAGTTGCTTTTCAAAGGCGAACTGTAATGAGTCATTGCTACATATTTTTAGTCAGCCACTTAGTGAGGATGTTGCTGTGGAATACCTAAGAGGCAAGTCAGAGTTCAGCCCTCTTCTTGAAGGATCTTTCTTTTGGCAGTGGCATGAGAGTGCCCCCTGGGGGAGTTAAAAGAAAAAAAAAATCCTATAAAGAAAACTTAGAATGTCAACAGAAGCAAAATATTTTTCATATTAGAGAAGGCAGATGGCTTCATCACATGTGTTTCTTTGAAACATTTTATATCTTAGCCAGAATACATACTAGTAAGGTATGTTATTTGGAAGTAACGTTTGTACTGCACTTAGAAAGATCATTAAGCACTTCTGAACCTGTAAACAGATTGGACTATGCCGTGTTTGAAATAGAGGGAGTACAGAAGAAGCAGTGACTCAGGTTATTTGGCTGTGGGGGTTTGGATGTTTCTAATATAGGTTACAAGAGGTCATAAATTTCTAATACATTGTGAGGGGCTTAAGGGGCTTTTTTGGTATATTTTTTTTCATCTTTTCACAGAGTATGTTTTGGTCAAACCCACAGAAATGGGACGCTGAAGATGTTGAAAAGATAAAACCCAATGTTTTCTAAAATAGGTTTCAATTCCTAAGTCATGGTCCCTTTCCAAAATGCCAAGGGCACAAGTACCACTTAATTTGCTTGAATGTTAAAGAACATGCTTGTGCGAGTCAGCAGGAGCAAATGGGAGGGACGTCCAGTATTTCTTTTAAATAAGGTCATTTATTTGAGAGTGAGTACATAACCATCCAGTTTTGATAATTTGAGGTGAAATCATGAAAAGGTCCTGAAATGGAAGCATTCCTTTGGAAAATCCTCTCTGTGGCCTTAGATGATCAGAACTTCTGAAAATGGGAGCACTTTAGTGAAGTTAGGACACCAAGAAGAATCTAGAACAGTTTTTTAGCCTTACCATCCTCTCTTAAGCTGTATAGCAATTCCTTTCCTTTTCAGAGAGGAAACTGGTGGAAGACAGAAGTGAAAGAGAACACGGTGATGGAGACTTAGCAGCATGCTACGGAGAAGACCGAGATACGTATGAGGAAGAGGAGGAGGAAGACCCGTACAGTTCTGCGAGGCTGGATGAGTGTGTGTATGATATGATCCTGGCTGAGGAGGAAGAGGAGAGGAGGGCAGAGCGCAGGTCTTTTATTGTGAACAGGCCTCCAGCTCCTGCCCCTCGCCCTGTATGCTGGCCGTGCAGAAAGGAGAACACTCCCTATATAGCACAAGGTTAGTGATGCTTCTTTGCAGATGTTTACTGGTTGAGTATGGGTGTCTGCATTCTATTTGTTGAACAGTATCTCCTTAAAAGATAGAGTTTCTTGTTTGGTAACTTTCAAACCAACCAAGTGGTTGATTCAGTCAACCTATTCTCACCTTTATGCATAGAAAACATCTCTGACTAATGCTAATTTTCATTTTCCATTTAAGAATCACTTTTTTAGTTTAATTTTGTAAGAATTATGACCATATGATGGAATGAGTGGAACACACTCAGCTATGAGTGTGTTCTTTTAGCAACATGACGCAGAATATGCTGTTTGAGTAGCCTGTGCTTTGACAGTTTGCGGAAAGAACGAGCTTGTTCTCTGCTCATAGGGGCTGTTGTAATAGTGCTGTGCTGAGATGCAAGGAGAGGATTTCTTGTTGCCCTATCTGTGTCCACAGAAGTGAGGGAAATATCTGGGCTCAATATCAGCCAAAAATGCAGTAAGTGTAGTGTGGTGGAAATGCCTGCCTACTCCTGGATTGCTTCTTGGGACCATCTTCTGAATTTATGTTTCCTCTCAATTGGTTCAACACGGTTGATGTAGCCACTTTCAGTACACACTGAAGGCAAAAGTGGTGGAGTTTTGTGAGGGTACTCTACTGGATGCCACTAAAGGTACAGAATCTTTAGCAAACAGTGAACACGTCTGCTGTTTTATTTAGAGCATTGCAGGAATTCTGCCTTATATGAGATAGGCTCATCAAGCGACTGAGTTTCAAATTGGTGCCAAGTAGCTTATGGTCCAGATGGTGTGCACTCTGTGTGCTCCCTTTCTGTTCCTGAAGTGCTTAGTATTCTTTTGTAGTTTTTTCAGTGTGTTCTTTTTTTTTTATTGTGTTCTGCCAAAACAACTGTTAAATAAATGTATGAGGTGTTTTGTTTTGCATTTTACAGTGAAATTTTAATGCTCCCTATTGATACCAGACTGATTGGGCTAGGAACCAAAGTCCCCAGCGTACTCTCCAAGCAGGTGCAAGGGTTCCTATAGGGCCTTCTTGGCGTTTCTGATGGCCAGCCCTGGGGCTGATGAACTGTATTGCTGCTCTGGCTCCATCCTTCTTCCCTGACCAGAGCCCACCTGCACCAGAGGGTTCCCTACACTATGGACACCTGTCCTACAGCAGCATAAATAAAACTTAACTTGCTTTATGCGTTGCTAGAGAAAGTCTGGAAGAGCCACTTACTACTTTGCTTCATACACTGTAGCCTTTGTCCCTTTAGTGACCCCTCATAAATCCCTGAAGCAATGTATGCACTGGAAACATTTTATTATATTAAGATAGCTGTCTGGGAGATTCACACCAGGGCTTACAAGTGGAAAAAACAGTTGCTAGTCCAAAAGAGAACAACTTGCATACCCATTGCTCATCAAAATCACACAGTATGCAGCAAAAGGAGTAGCCAGTGGGTACTTTTAGGGAGGCAGAATATTTTATGTGCAGCTTAGAGAACTTAAATGCAAATGCAATAAAAAATAAAACCCAGCAACATAATGGCGCCCAGGATTGCTAGTGCGATGGAAATTTAACAGGCTGAAACTGGGAACAACAGCTCTTGATCCCAAGTTAGAAATTCTTATTATGCAACTTGTTTAAATGCTCTAAAACAGCAGTCACAAAGGGAAGCCTTGGAGCCCATGAAAACTGCACAATATTTATGTCCCACGGAAGGATTTTTCCATACCTTTCTAAAGTGAGTGTGGAGTACTGCGCTGCAGATGGATGCCAGGATGGACCCCCAGCCTCAGGAGGTTTCTTTGTGAAGGAAAGAATAGGAAGCACTGTTCAGCTGTCTTGGAGCAGCATGGACCTGCTTGAGAGGTGCTATACAGACCTCATTCGCCCTGCTGATTCACTCAGATTTTTTACTGCTTTGACTTGCGTAGATTAAAATACATGCTCAATAAGGGCCAGAAAAGGAAAATATTTTGGAGGTGCAGCCTGACTGAAAAGCCAGCTGTTCTAGGTAGTACATTTCTGGTAAAAGCAGGTACAGCTGTTCCGTTTTGTTTCCCTCTGCTGAAGAGGAGTGGGGCTGGAGGGGATTTGCAGACTACACACAGGAACAATCTCCCATATATTGCTGACAGCTTCCTGTTCCCTGCATTAACCTTCTGCCAGGAGCAAGTGTGGGGAGTTCCCTTCATCACATGCAGCACGGCGAGCACCTTGCCCCTTGGCTTGAAGGGCAGGTTACCCCCGACCTGCTACGCATGCACTCCACTCGGCAACCTCTCCTAGAGGAGTTGAGAGGCTGCCAAGTGGGGTGTATGCATAGCAGGAGTACTCCAGGAGTCGAGAGGCTGCAGTGTCCCAGGATTGCACAGAGGGTCTAGCCCAGGGATAGCCCTTGCGCCCAGGTGCCCAGGAAGGAGCCCTTGCCCTCTTAAGCCATGGGACTGTGGCTCTGACAGCTTGAGCTCAGAATCTGATTCTGATGCTCAGAATCTGACTGCAAACAGGGAGAATTGCCGGTGTGCCTGTATTTATTTTTGGTTTAATGTTTTCACATTGTCATTGCCTTGTGATTCTTTTAAAAATCATTTTACTTTTGATCTGAGAAAACTAGGTTTCTCAGTCTCAACTATCTAACTACATGGCTATGGCAAGTAGATGCTGACAGTGGGCTGGGAACATTGTGAGGAGCAAGTGTGATGCTGTAGCTCCAACTGGTCATCTCACCCCAGCACAGTTAAGTCAGACTGGTCCTTTCCCATTCCTTTCTGAGAGCAAGGGTGCCCTTGCACATTCCTGTGAAATATTTTGTGCAATTTTAAGATCCTTGGTTATCTGATGCAAAACTTATTGGTTAGTATTGCAGTGCTGTCACCTTGCTGGCGGTGGCCTACGTGTTAGTAAACAACGGGCAAAAGATAAACAAGATCTAAAAAGATGCAAACACAAATATCTGCAGAGTTCTTGTCTCCTGAATAATAAGCATCACTCTTCTGTGTTTCTGCCTTAGTATTCTCCGGGTATTTGTCAGCCCTTGCTGTGCTATATCTAATTTGCAGCTAATCTCTACCAGGAAAAGGACTTGTGAATTTTGTTTGCCCAGGTACTATGTCTGCTCGCTTTAAGTGTTGAAATGTTAAAATATTGAAAAAGAAACAGCCTGGGCAAAGATAGGAGCCTCGCACTGCATGTTATCCCTATGTCCAGCCATCCCTTTTCAGTCCTCCTCTAATAATAACTTAGTTTTGTGACCACTGTAAAAGGAATGGAGCAGAAACCTCCTCACAGCAGGGCAGCAGCTTGCACACTGGCTCCAACTTGCAGCTGAGTGGAGATGTATTAGTAAGCAAAATCCTAGTTCATTAATTATTTGCACCATCACATAGCGCTGTGTTTCTTATAAAGAGCTTGGTCCACTCGATTTTCATTTTCAGTGCTTCTTAAATAAAACGGTTGTGATGGATGATTTTGTTTGGGGCGCAGCTCAGTGAAGTCATGACTAAGTGCATCCGGAATTTCCCTAAGCAAAGTGAATTCAAATTAGTAATATTAGCCATTGATAAATGGCTTTATTGCCTCTCTCCCCCAGTCTTTCTCTGCTGGAAGTGTTGACTTGGTGGCATTTTGCTGATGCTGTGATTAGCAGAATATTCCTTCCAGAAGATAGGTTCATCAGTCTAGATTTATTTGAATCTCTAGTGTATAGTGCCAAACAGTCATTTGATTTTTAGAAGTAATATTGCTAATACAAGAAATTAGGAAATATCCTTCATAGTTTAGGCAGTTGAAGTAAAAACTAAATTAGAAAACATATCTTAATTGACCAATGCCTCTTAACTGATATGAGTTGGCATCCCACAAATGTAAACTTTTCCGCCTTTTGAGTGCATGTATTTTTAATTATGCTGCTTATCACTGTCCTACCACTAAGCAATTTTTGATACCTCATAGTGGTATAACTTCTCATCATTACAGCTTTCTGTCAGAACCCAACTAATTCTGAAAATCAGATTTCTGGGTAATGTCAGCCAGGAGTCCTTGTTAAACTCTGCGAATCTTCTCTCTAGACACTGGCTACTGTTTGCTCTTTCTTGCAGTTGCATGAAATGTATAGAATGTTTCTCTTAACTTAGATATTGTGTTTCTAGTCCTTATATATATGGTGATAATCATGAAAATATTAATCACATTTCAAGTGTCATTGCTTATTTACTTGCATGTGCAGACAACCTGAAGCAGTATCTGTAACAAGTCTGAAGGAGATAAAGGCAATTCAGAGCAGACATCCTCCTCCTACTTTTCAAACCTCCCATGAGGGGTTTTCCTAGATTTTTGCATGCTTGCCACAAAATTTGTGTTTTTGCCATAACTTTTTAAATATTGCTTTCTGTTTTCAGAACTACTGGAATATGGTGCAGTAGTACTTGCTTTACTGAAGAAATATTGTTTTACTGAAAAAATACTGAGGTTATATTACATGCCTAAAAAGCAGTCTCGCCGTCTAAGACATAAAAATGCATTTAGGGCATGCAGAGAATTTCATCTCTGCCCTGTAGCAAGGGGATGAAGTAGAATTACTTACTAATTCTCTCAACCTCACTTAATTCTAAGAAATTCAGAAAGAAAGTATATATATCATGGATAAAAATTATGTATCTGCTTTTAATTTGTAGATTTTGACCTATAAGTATGTACAAGTATTTTAATCAGTCACAATGTGATTACAGCTTTTAAAAGTCTCTTTCTAACTCTACAGATATTGCTGAAGGTACCTGTTAAATAAAAGTGTAATAGAAGTGCTGCAACTTTTCAATCAGATTATCCACAGCAGAGAGGCTGTGGCAATACACAACCTTCGGTGGTGCAAGGACCATAGTACTTCAAAATTTCCAAAAAGAAATACTATATTAGTATTGCTTTGCTGGTGCAGTTTTCATTTTATCTTCCATATTTAAGAAAGACCAAAATATATCTCTGTACAGTGGCCCAAGTCTGCCATTCTAGCAGTATTTTCATAATTTGATTGTGGAAACGAAGAGGTGAGCTCCTCGAGCCTTCGTTAAGCCTGTGGCAGCTGTACTGCAGTGTGCACATACGTTGTTCCAGGCAGTCCAGGAACGGACGTAATTTGTTTTCATTTACTTCACCCACAGTGAATACTTGCTGCCAACTGAAATCATTTCAGCAAGATGCAGCATTTAAGGTAGTTTTAACAATTCTACTTTGAACAACTGGAAGAGTAATTCCATTTCTGATTACTCCAACATTGCAAAACTCAGCAGAAATTCAAAACCTATCAATTTAAGTACTTTCCAAGCAGGGACATGGTTGAGTGTAGCCCTCTTCCAGCTTCTCCTCATGCAGTAGAATTTGGGCTGCATGCATTCCCTCTGTGCTCTGGTTAGTTGAAAGAGGGGATGCTATTCCAAATGCAGATGAGAATAATGCGAGCACATTTAGTAGCATTCTGAGGCCATTATAGAGGGGAGTAGCAAAAGCTAAAGTCTCAGACTGCAGAGAGGGACAAAATCTTGATAGCTCATCTCTACAGTTCTTTTACTCTGTGTGTTTAACCTATCTGGTAACAGTTGCAGCAACGTTGAGTCCCTGGCCGTATTCACCCATCATTAGCATTCCTACCAGCCTGCTGGAGACTGAGCATGAAGAAAACAGGGCCTGAGGAGCTCTTCCTTCCTCCCCACTAGGCGCAGAGAGTTTAAATGTCAGAGTGGTCTTGAGCCTCCCTTCCACACATTTCCCTGATATACATGGAGCATCATCTCAGGCTGCCTTAGCAGGGTGGCCAGGAGGAAACCAGAGTCCGCCAGGTCCCTCTGTTCTGCGTGAGCGAGAAACAGTTCTCCACTTCCCCGAGGCTCACATTCTGCTGCGCCTTGGTCTCAAAAGATGTTTGCTCCATTAAACTGGCACTTCTGCTGCATTGCAGTCCTGTCAATGAGGTTACTTCACTGCGAGCTGAAGTCGGAATGACTCTTGGAAGGGCCGATGTTGTGTCAGCAGGTAAGGCAGAACGGGGGCAGCTGCTGCGCTCCGGGGTGTGTGCACGCTGCCCGCGGGCCTCTGCGTGCAGCACTTTGGCGCTGGGCTGTTTCCAGCAACAGAGGCGCAGGGCAGGGGCACCATGTAAGCCAACAAGTGCTCAGGGTTTGCTGTTCTTGGTACCCCAATTACCTAAGTAAAACTCAGGCATCATTCATGTGATTCAGGTAATTGTCATTACTCTCAGCTAGTGTTACTGCAGAGTTAAGTCATTTTCCTGCCTTGTTACCCCGTAAAATAAGATAGTGGATAGGTATCTGTATCAGGTGAAATGTTCAGAGGTGTAGCTGTTTTTTCTTCTAAACAAGTAATATGTTAGTATGGAAAGTCTATTGTATTTTCTTGAAACCTTCTTGTCATGGTGTCTGTAACATCAGTGATGCTGCCATTCTGCACAACAGCACATTTCTTTCAGGTAATTAACATTAGACTGACCGGTGGGCTGAGAAGTGCTCCTAAGCTAGAATAAGAAGTTTCTTCTAGCCTATTTTCAAGAAATTCCTTCCTTCTTGCAGAACATATGACATTTTTACTGCCATTTTCACCAACTGCCGTCTCTTCTTAATTCTGTTGTAGTGTTTCAACAAAAGACCACTAGATCACCCAGTGGCCAAGATAAGCTGTATTGCGATGCCAGGAAGCAAGGTACAGAATTTTATTTGGCTCTTTTAAACTACTTTGATACTCCAGTACAACTAGTAGAGCTTTGCTGGAACTTTTGATTGATTTAGCATCTGCTTTTCTGTATGTGGTTGCTATCCATAATGCTATGGCAGCATTAAGAGATCAGATGCAAGAAAAAGATGGCAGTCCAGCTGTCATTTGAGTTTCAGAAAGTGTCAAAAAGTTTCTACTGTAAATTCCACTAATGGGTTCCTAAAAATAAATCACAATAGTAACAATATTGCTTTAACAAGTAGCAGATAAGGATTAAAGTGTACAAAGCAGCATGTGATTGCCTGGTTAGTGCTATACCTAGGCACTGCAACCTCTGGTGTTGCTGACATTGTTTTGTCATTAATACTAAGTCATTTAGGAAAAAAAATTAAGGTCTTCTAGAGTTTACTGTAATAACGGAGTGTTGCTAGTACACCTCTATGAAATGTATATGTACATTTATATATATATAGAGAGAGAGAGCGTGAGAGCGAGCACTAACACAAAATAGTTCTTACGGGTCTGAGGAAACCTCACCATCCTTTTGCTGGTATATTAAAAAAAAGGCAATTTTTCATAAACCAATCTTCTCTCCAAGTTATTATGTCAGATGTAAAGCATTAGTTCCTTGCTGTCAAGACATAAATGATCAGCTGAGATGCAAAGGAGATGAGATTCATGTCTAGTGCCAGCTAGTATTTCATATGCTGAAAGTATTTCCATTTGCACAATCTTTCCTTGCTTAAAATAAAGACAACTCTCCCTGTGGATAACCTAGCAGGGAAACCAACCCAACCAATAACTATGGCTCCAAGGCTTGGGTACAGCCTGAACCCAGCGCTTTGTGTACTCCTGATTCCCATACAAGGGCGGGGAAGCTCGAGCAACCCATCGTGGTTGCTCGAGCTATATGGTACTGCACCTCTTAGCACCAATCTGTGCTGAGTCCCTGTCCCTTCCCTTCAGTTACAATACACCAGCATTCTAATTTGCAAGAGAAGTGGGTTCTAATAACAGGTTCTTGTCACTGTGTTGTATCTAATGATCATAGGTGAAATAATAATAATAATAAGAAGAAGAAGAAGAAAAATGGGAAGCTTTGCGATGGCTTCCAACCAGATTGCACCCTGGATATTTAAAGCTGGAAGGAAAACAGCACTGTGAAAATTTGTGCATTAACAGGCCAAGGAGTTCCTTTAAAATGTCAGTACTATAGCTTTAGCATTAGAAAGAAGTTTTTATGTGAACTGACACTAACTGGAAAATGTATGGATCAGGGAATGGCAATTAATGAAATGTTAAAGATACTACTACGCTGCCGGAGAGTGACAGTGGATAGCTCACTGGTTCATTGCATAGCTCCCGTTGGGAACAAACAAAACCACGCATGTGAGAGACCATCTATTTTAACTGAAAATGGTTCATAAAAATCAAAAACTTTTTTTGAACAAAGCACTTACAGCATAAAGAAAAATAAATGAGAATAGTTAATGTTTCCTGCCTTGATCTGTTCCCATTTCATAGCAGCACCCAGAGGCTACACGGAGATGGTGACTTACAGCACTTTGCAACACACCGTTGCAGCTGAACAAGAGGATCTGATCCGTTTGCAGGAAAAGGTGAAAAAGGGGACAATTTCTGTGGATGAAGCACTTGAAAGATTTAAACAATGGCAGAATGAAAAAAGCCGACTCCCCTCTACTCAGCAGGTAGGAGACCGAAGGTTCACTGCATCTTGAGCAGAAGTTCCAAAAACGTGCTCCTCATTTTGATCCCTGTATATATATGAGCTCTCAAATACGCGTCCTGAGTTTGAGTGCCATAATTTATGTGCCCATCAGCACCTCTCAAACTTGCTGCTTCAGGTACTGAACTGTTTAGGTACCTCTTTGTGCTATTTGAATATCTGAGAGTCTGCCTGACATCTTTTTTTTTGCCAGACTTTAGGTGCTGGTGCATTTGGTTAAAAACCCTGCTTAAAGATACTGGTCTGGCAAGACTTTTGTTCTAAACTGCTTAAGTCTGTGCTTCTTCTGTGAAGCCATAACCCTTGGTAGCTGAGCAAACTGAATAGCTTGTTGAAAAGTACCAGCTAATGGAAGCAGAACTACTTCAAATTTGCATTGTTAATATATATTGACTAGTGTATGACTGAGGCCTATCTCAAAGAGTTCAACCTATGCAGTGAAATTCACATTCTCAGAAATGCTCTTCAGCTCTTTTATTCAATACATAGAGTGAATTAAGGTGCGCAAACATGGACTTAGAGAAGTCCCCACGCTGAGTCACTGAGAGCTAGATGTGGCTGAGGAGAAAGACCAGGTTGTTAACTACTTCCAGCAGGACCACTGGAGGCCGAGATTGTGCCCTTATTTTATGTTAGATCATATATTAAATAAAAGATATCTGTATTATCTGTAAATGCATCTAATAAAAAGAGGAAAACCGCGGTTAGTGTCTGGTTCTGCAGAACAGGAGAGCTGCCGGATGCTGATACCACGGGAGGGTGCGATGCCCTCTGTGTTCACAGCTCATTGGTAGTGAGGGCGGTCGCGCTGTCCGCACAGCGAGGCACCAAGGCAGGAGCTCAGGCGCAGGGTTCCCAGGGC
>JAUBNY010000044.1:853088-872908 GCA_032275445.1 Crypturellus soui | reverse complement strand
CATTGGTAGTGAGGGCGGTCGCGCTGTCCGCACAGCGAGGCACCAAGGCAGGAGCTCAGGCGCAGGGTTCCCAGGGCATGTGAGGATGGTGGCCGCGCCGAGCGCACACTGGGGCAGCAGTGGTACTGCTCTGCTCACGGCCGCCCTGTGCGGAGCACCACACCGCCTGTTCTGTGTCGCGGTCACACAAGGATTTACAGGGACCATTTTCACTGCTTAAGGGAAAAAGCCACTTCCAAGGGATTATTTATATTCTGAATTAGAGAAGTGTTTCACTGTTTCCCCCCAGTTATGAACTTAATTTTAATTTATGTCATACTATCACAGAAGTAATTTAGTCTGCACAGGAAGTTTGGGTAAAAATCACTTGTATAAGGTAAAAAACAAAGTCCTCCAAAACTCAGTGATCCTATCCCCAAAAAGAAAAGGCCTGAAATCAGTCCTAGTTTAAGTGTCTGTGTAGTCCAGTTCCAGAATAGACATGTTGGAAAAAACTCTACAAAGCTTCTTAGATATAAATGCTAAAATTATAATCTATTTGTAAAGCAATACAGAGATTTTTTTAAACTCCCTTTAAGAAATTAAAATCTTTTAAATTAAAAGTTTGTCTTTTGGTTATTTTCCTGCATACAGAAGCTTGGTATTCAGAATTAAAGAATGCAGTATTTTGTATTATTCATTTATTATTTCTACAGTAAGCCTTCATTACTGATTTCTGCTGCTTTTATGCTTGCTTTTTAACTTAAAGGAAAAAGTACGTTGCCTTAGAGAAAACAACGTTGGAAAACGACTGGAAAAGGAAAATGTGAATGGTAAGGTACACTTTGTTTGCCTTTCAACTCATTGGAGACTTGAACTGTAAAGAAAGATACTGCAAGAGTCTGCTGCACAGTATAAACAGATTTTTGGGTTAGGAACTGGAGTAGTAATGAGCATTTTGAGAGGGAGAGATAGAGAGGGGTTTTGTGTTTAAAGTCGGATCTTTTTAAGGTCAAGATTTCATCCCAAAAGTTGAGCTCAGTGAAAGTTAATGGGGCAGAAAATTTACCAATTTCTGATAGTTCAGCTTTTGTGTAGTCACTGTTTCCTAGTGCTTTGCTATAATTAGAACAAATCATTTATTTAGAACTTAAATTTATTGATTCAATATTTGTAAATCAGCTACCAGTTTGCACTTGTAAATTCTTGATAAACTTTCTACTGCTACAGCAGTTTTGTATTGTGATTCATTACTAAAAGCTGTACGAGTGGTCATTTAAGATGCCTTTTCCCTTTTGGGATTGGATGTCTTCATCAGTAAAAATCACCTATATTTCATACAAATCATTTTCTCTTGTAATTATGAAAACAGTGTATTAGATAGTCTTGACTTTGAACTCAAGATATCTATAACATCAGTACATAACCATTCTTTAAGTGAAATATAGCGTGTTTCTTTTTTTCACATTGGACTTATATTTAGGTGATGATTAAAAATAGAAATTTATGTTGACGATACTAAGTAAGTTATTTCCTTACCATAACAGAGAATAATCCACAGCATTGCTTTCATTATTCTGTTAGACTATTGCTGCATTTATATTGACCTCTAGTATTCCATCAGTACATCTTTACTGATTTTTTTTTTAAATATTGTTTTGCTGAATCAATGACTGAATTACCAGATAAAAACCTAAACACTAATAGCATGCACTGCATACAGTCCCTCTCAACTGGACTTTATAGATGTAAGGGCAGCTGTTTCAAGGTTTGGCTTTAAGATTCTACTTAGCATACAAATGCACGCAGTTTAGACTACAGTATTTCTGGAACAAAACTGAATATAAAAGGAGAAAATCATATGTTCTTTTTGAAACATATTTGAAAAGTAATCTTGTGCCCCTGTGTAAGGTAAGAAAGTGAAAGAAATAATTACTACAGCAGTGGGTTCCCCAGCCCTTTCTGATGGGCAAAATCACCACTTCCCCAGAAGCTGAGTGTTAGTAGCTGATGGGTTTGTGCTTCAGCCTTGCCTCTCCCACAAATCCCTGTGACAATGGCCTGTGCAGAAATGTATTTGTCATCACCACATCCTTCCCTTAAGAGGGATGCCAGATTATTTATATCTGAGCCTTATGCTCCTCCATAGCAGGTACCGGGGGGGTGCTGTGCTGCCTGGTGTGTGCTCCTGAGGGTCGGTTTGCTGTGAGCAAGGCCGAGCTCACTGTGACACGAGGGTGGAGTTTGGAAAGCTGGAATCTGACCAGGGGGTCTTTTTTGTTCCTAAGACAGCATCAATCCTGGCTCTGCATCTCCTCCCTATCTCCAGAGTTCCATTAATGAGTCATACCAGCCAGGTCAACAGAAAGGTAGTATCAATGAGAGAACTTTAGGCTTTGTGAAACAGGGAGGCTCTCGTATTCCCCAGCAACTCGGATAATGATCACAATGTTCCCTTCTGATCCTAGCCTCTCTGCCTCTTGTTATGCTACCTTCTGTCTCAGTGTACATTTACATCAGCTGCTTTGCACTATAGAAATACAAGGAGAAGCTTCATTATGGAGGCCCTTCTCCTACCTGACAGGGCATTCTTTACCAAAGATTTAAATTTTTGAAAATAAGAAAATGGAAAAGATAAACTTCCCCTGGGGATGGAGGCACCCTAATGGCAACAGCAGTACCTAAATCCAGATGTAGACAACTGCATTTTTTCTTCTTTCCCTAGTTCACAAGGAAAGCCGACCAGACAGCATTAATTTCAGAGACCTGTTGTACTACATGCCATTTAATAAAGTGGTACGTATGAATGTTCACAGTTCTCAGATTTGTTTACTGGATTTGAAACAGACTCACCAGCCGTACCTTTAAGAAGACAGCCACTCTCTTCAGGTTTCACAGTTGAAGTTCACATTTGTAAATCCATTTTCAGAGATTCTCTTTGAAGTCTTCACTTAGGATTCAAACAGATCACATCAGAAGCCCGTTGGAAAAGTAATTTCATTATTATTTTAATGAGGAAAGAAAATATGTGCTATAATGAGTAAGGAACATGATTTTTAGTTTCCTGATAAGTTAGATGTAATGAAAGTTATTAATGAGTGTATCACTTGGCTCAGTCTTCCATTATAACATTTGAGACTATCTTGAAATTTACATCTCATTTTGCAACAGTTCAATATAGAACTAAATAACCAAAAGAGAAAGAAAAATCTGCACTTCCAAGACAAAAATTCTGTTATTGCTGAAGTATTTACAAAAACCTATTTCAAAAAGAAATAAACTAGGACTAGGCACACAGAATCCTGCAGAAAGTACAGATACAGACAACAGTCTGAGTATCATTACTACAGAATGTACATCTGCTCTTGTCTGTATACACCAGCTTTGTGCACAGTCACCAGCAGAACTAGAAGTTGAAGCTTAGGTGAAATGTATTAAGAGTGGCTATAGCAAAGTTGCCTAGAATCTTAGGGACAGTGGGACTTTCACATGCATCCATACATGTAAATCCATACATCTAAACACTTTAAAAAAATCTACATATTTAGATATTTAAGTACCTATGTGAATCTCACTTAGTTGCTTCTGAAGATGGGACTAAACATTTTTAAAATCAAAGTTCTATTGCAGTTAGTTATGGCACCTTGTGTATCACATCCCACAGATTCAGTCATAAGGCAGAAGCTGCTTGGGACAGTTCGCACTGCCAGCAGTGGCAACCCCCTTGCAGCCAGTCTCTGCAGAACCTGCAGCTCGCTCCCGTCTCAGGGATGCCAGCTGCACAAATCACTAGACTACCCATAGGTACTTGCAAGTTTAGTCATGACTGGTTGCTTTCTACTCAGAAAATGGTCTTCAAAGGCAAAAAGGAGCATAACTTCACCATCTCCTGTTTAATACTGACCTACTTGTGTAAGGCACGATACCAGCCAGGTCATCCACTGCAGTAAATGCAGCCTCAACAGAATTTCATCTTCCAGATTTTGATCTCCAGCTCTGCAGAAGCCTATGACAATAAAGCAGATTCAGTTTAATTAAGTCTTCTCTACCAGCTGCCAAAGACCAAATCTCTTCCTCAGCTCCATCCAAAAAATGCTCATAAGAGCACTAAACTACTTCCCAGACTGCCAGTTTATTGATTAGGATCACTGTCCCAAATAGCTGGCTTCCGTCATCAGCCTCTTGTTTTTATTCCAAGCTACTAGCAGATTGCTTATTCATCTCTTGATGCTGGTGCAGGTAGCACCTACGTAGAGATTTCCCTGAACCCTGAAAAACAGCTCTTAATTTTGAGACTTTTTATTTACCAATATCTGTTGTCTCTGGTAGGCCAGCAGGAAGAAGAACAAACACAGACCCCAATTTAGTTAGTTATACCCAGAGGAACTCAAACTTGTTAGCCAGTTATTATGCAGGGTTATTAAGCATATATAAAATTTGGATAAGCCATTTTTTTCCATGACCTAAACAGTGCATTTCAATCAAAACTGTCAGTCTTGAAAATACATTTTTGTTATTTATTGAGGACAATGGCCCTTGCACTTTTAATGCTACATCTTTTAGTCTGTTTAACCTAAATTGCAGTTTCTTAAGCATACTGTAGCTTCATATCAGGCTGCAAATTAAAATCAAGAGGAAACACACATGTATAAAAGTTTCCTTCCTATTTATTGCAAAATCAGGCCTTCATGAGGCCAGCCCACAGCCAAACGGATGATGAACTCAAGGACAACTAAATGTTCTAAATATTCTAAGAGGTGACTGACATGCTACTAAGAGTGAGCTCCGTTTATAGAAAATTCACCTCATACCATTCTCTAAGGCAAAGCTGTTGTGGATGCCCTGTTGTCATGTTGCTTTGGGGGACACATAAGAAGGAAAATGTGTGACTTCCATCAAGTGTCTATTCTGTGAGCTATTCATCTTTGGAAAGCATTCCTTTCTGGCCTAATTTATCTCTGATATATACATGACTATATGTATTAATTGCATCTATTTCTTTCTAGTCTCCAACCAGAAACCCAGCAGACAAGGAACAGATGCTCAATTAATAGAGGTAAGAGCACGTATACAAATGCACACAGAGACATTATCTGTCATGGAAACTAATGCTAAGAGTGCGTTCTTTTCCTAGTAGACCAGAAGTGGGTCCCAAGTGGATCAGAGGTCTGATTTCAAAAGATAAACCTAACTGGAACCTAACCCACCATTTCAGTTTATATTAAAACTTACTTTCTGTCAGGTTTCAGTCTGCCCTTGCTGCTGTGGGGGCAGATTCGCAAGCTTTTGGGACTCAGCTGATTTGTGGGTGCAGTTGAAGAACATTCACATGAGCCATCACAGTTAAGGAAGCTCATGCAGCTGAAGACACTTGGAGTCCTGCATACTGAACACACACATCATTGAAGTCAAGTTGAAAGGTATAGGTGAAAGCATTAAGAGAGACTGCACACTGTTCCTTCAAGTGCTAGAAATATTACATGTGATGGTCCTGACTGCAAGAAAAGCAGAATGTGCTGAGGATTCTGTTAGCGACTGTCACCTTTTTGCTTTTGGACATTTAACAAGATTGCTTGTACTTTTTTTTATTACTGTTTACTACCTGTGTGCTCTCTTGTATTTCTCATACCATTTTTAAAACTATTTAAGCCTACCTTTCTGTGGAATGTAATCATTAAGCTTGCTGCTAGGAGATACAAGCAAATAAATCTATTCTAGAGCATCCGTTGTCTTTTTTATATCATTTTCAATCTCTGTGCTGAGAACAAGATTACCAGGAACAGCACTTAGCTCACCAGCAGAGGCTATAGACTTCAAAAGTTATTCCACAGTCGTTCTGGACATGGCATAAAGTAAATAACCACCTAGAAAAATTCTTATTTTGAATCCCTCTGAAAATATTCAAAATTCCACAATCTTTCCTATTCACAGCACAATGATCACCATTAAAAGCCCTTAAGAAGGAACTCTGGTCCTCATAGGGATGCTGAAACTTTCAAAATTAAAATGTATATTTTAAAACACAAATAGCATTTGCAGTTTGCATTACTAGACTTGTGAAAGAGACAACATATTTTTAAATACATTTGTAAGAAAGGCCTCATTAGTGGTTATTTTGTAATGCAACTCAGTTTGCTTCTGCAGCCCTTCTGAGTGATGCATGATACGGTTACTGTCCTGAAAGGAGGTGAGCTTCTCTTTGCCACCCTTCTATGTGAAGGGGAGGTAGGTGCTTCCCCTGGGAATTCATTCCCTGGAGCCCTTGCCCAGGGGTGCTGCAGGACTGAGATGTTGTTCGGCTTTCTTAATATTTTGCCACCCTTTCTACCAGGGCAAAAATAGAGAATTGTGATATACCAGAAGGAAAAGAGAAGGATAAAAGGCACCTGCACACACAAAATGAGACTGGCAGAGAAACAAGAAAGAAAGGCACAAGAAATCTGTCTTGGAGACAAGCTGACACAGAAGTTAATACCTGCTGCAAAAGTGTTTCAGCTCCTGCTGCTTGCTCCTTCCCAGATCACAGCCAGGGCTTTACCACATAAAAGGTTTTCCTTCTGGTCTGCTTTTTCCCTTGTTTGGCTAAGAAATGAACACCAAAGGGAGAACCATTGGTTTTGCTCTTCCCTGCCATCAGAAATGGAGCACATGCAGAAACCTATTAAAAAAGAACAACAAGAAGATCTTGCCTTTCTAATCAACTTACATGTTAAGGTCTAGCTCTACACCTTACTAAAGACATAGTTTAAAATACAACTCTTTGTGTGGTGATAGCTTTTAGTTGCTTCTCAGTTAGCTCACTGTAGTTGCTTGTCTAATCATTGTGCATCTCATCTGGGATTAAATGAGGCCTCAGTGTTGCTGTCTCATCAACTGTGCATGATTCAGTCTGCTACTGCATGCAAATACTTGATTAAATTTGAGGGCAGCGGGGGTCAGTGCTCACCTATAGTACAGAAGAAACCTTCCATGGACCTTCAGTTGCCCCCCAGGTTGGACATAAGTATTAGCTCTTACCCTGTGCTTTTCTCCTCTGCCTGCCCTCCACCTCTTGGGAAGTTGATGGAAGTCATTAAGGGCCTTCCCTTCAGCATCAAGATTAATTCATTCTGTAGCTGCAAAAATGACTCCACCTATGATTGACACGAAAGCATTTCTGGAAACAAGAAATGAAGTTAGTTTAATTATATATGGATTTAGATCTAGATTAAATCTGCAGTCTTAAAGCAGAAATCATGGCAGAGGTCTCACTAGAAGTTGATCTTGTCTCTTGAGACTTGCTTCTTCCTTTGAGGCCAACAGGCCAACTTTACACCTTGGTGCCACACACCAAACCAGCATGGGCCAGTCAGGGGTGAGGTGTAGGCTCAGTGTGCCTCTCAACATCCCTTAATGGTGCTAGGTTTCTGTAAAGGAGGCACCTATGTTCCTGGTCCTTACTCTCTACATCACTTGTTCTGATTCCCCCACCACAAACTTCTCAAGGAGAAAAAAATAGAACAATTGTACTCCCTCATTCAGGATGCAGCTCAGCTCCTCGCAGGGCTGCTAGCAGAACGCTTCAGCAGAGCGCAGTCATCTACCCCCGCCCCCTTCACCAAAGGGGGTGAAAAAAGCTTTGAATGTCAAAAGCTCTATAGCTGGAAAAAGCTGTTGTGATGAAACAGTAATAGCAGTGATGGTTATAAATTGCAGATTGCTAAAGCAGGATGAGTCATTTAGCAGAGGGGAGGGGAGGGAATTACTCCTGGGATTAGAATAGATGATTTCTGTCACTTTTAGAAAATCATCATGTGGGTGACAGATCGTGAATTAGATGGGGGACAACTTGCAAAATACAAATTATGCAGCAAATTCCATCAATTCTGTTTGAGAGCTATCCCTGTCAAACTTGGACAACCCCCTCTTCCTCCAAAATGTGATCTCTGCATAGCTTTTGCCATTCCCTGTCTTAAAGCTGATATGGAGGCCTGACTGCCATTGTCTTAGAGATACTAGTATTTAAAAGCAGATTTTATGGGGAGGGCCACATGCCACAACTGTGATGTAGCAGAAAAGCCCTTTGCTTGTTCCCTCTCCCCCATGCCCCCGTACAGAGATACCACATTTAGGGAAAGATTACAGAGGTGGATGAGCACTAGTCATTTACAGGCATCAACTGGAAAGCAATTTAATGTGAAATTCCAAAATCTCCTATAAACTGCCATCCCAACCCAAGAGATGTCTTTTTGAGCATTTGATTACTTCTAAGAATTCAGATAAAACATTTGAAAAACAGGCATCTCTTGCTAACATCCAGGGTCTGCAAGTGCTGAGCCTCCGGCTCCAGTGCTAACTTCTCCTAGCTGAACTGATCACGCACACACGATCTCCCCACAAGCAGAGAGGAGACGTGGAGTTAGTATCCAGCAGGTGGATATGAGGGAATAAGAAGTACTCCCGACTCTGTTGCTCTTTTTTAAGAACTCCAGCGTTTGATCGTACCCTAAGCAAACGTTAACTGTCTTTTCAGTAAGAGGCGTTGTTCATCACACTGTTACAGTGCATTCCCTCAGCCGGCTACGCGTTCATTTCCTCCTCTTGGCTTTACCGGGCATCTCCAGGCCGCTGCTCGACTCGGCTCAGGCTCCAGGGCGCCCGCCTACGACACGGCCCCGCTGTCGGCGCTGCGCTTCCCTCGCTTGGAATTGCTTACCTGGATCAGCTCTGGAAGAAGGCTTTTAAAGCAAATTAATAACATTTCTTGTGAAGTCAGCACTGAATTTTTACAATCTTTCCTTGCCAGTTATTTTCTCCTGCTGGCAGCTGAGGTCATATATACATTGTGTACTTTAGCTAATTGTTTTTAAACTCAGTTCAGTTAGTTTTTCCATAATGCTTTAGAAAAGTACCACTGGTTGAGATATTGAAATGAGATAGCTGGTTAAAAGTAGATATTATGCACACAAGAAATGATGGAACACCGTAAGGGAATTATGAAGTTATGACATATAGACCTTCTTAGTTTTCATTTTAAGGCATGTTTGTATGTAAATTTATGTGTGTAAATTTGCCTTTCCTAGGAATAATAATATTACTGCATTACTAGTTGAAATGATTATAGGCAAAGTAAAGTTAATTTTTATAAGTCAAACTGTACAAATCAAAAAAAAAAATTAAATCACTACTAATTATCTACTACTGCATTAAAGTGATTACAAGCATTATGTTCACAAGGAAATTGTGCTTTGTTTAGTAAGTTGCCTATGGTAAATGATAGCCACGAACACAAAAGTCTTTACTGCATTTATGCAACCTCTGTAAAGGAAAAATAATATGGCTGGTGGGTATAAAAGTTGGCATTCACACAGTGACATACTCCAGAATTTCAATGAGCATGTGACCATGCAGAAGGATATAAAAAAAATCTGCCCCCTCTCACACACAAAGGAAAAAAGTTTGCCTATGCAACTGGAGGAGGTTATGGTAGTCACAACCATCTTTAGGCTGCCAGTTGTTTGGAGCAAAAGCCTCCCATCAATCTCTCAGTAGTCTGAATCTGTGCGTTGCAGGTACTTAGGAGGTGCTTGCACCTCAACTTTAGTTAGGAAACAGTAAGAGCTCCTTTTAAACAAAAACCCTTAATTATCAATACATGTTGCTCCCTAAGTGCATTTTAATGTGATACAAAAATTTGGAGGGGAAGGGGGAAGAGAGAATGTGGTGCTCAACATAATGAGCCTTGAAGGTTGTATTTGTCCAATTTTAGCAGATCATTGTTCCAAGAGCTGTTACAAACAGAAATAATCCAAAATGACAGTATCAGGATTTTATAGTAATTAGAGTCTTGCAACTTGGTAGCCACATATAGGGTTAGGCTGATTAAACTTCAATTTTCAATGGATTGATGAAAAATTTTCAGGAAATTATCAGTTCTTCGGGGAAACCTGCCATTTTTGTCAGAAAACCTCCTAGAAATACTGCAGCGCCAGGTGTATCGCTATAAAGTTATAAATACTCTTGACTACTGTACTTGGTGGTGCCATTACAGTGTATTCCTGACAAATGCTTCTCTTATACTACTTGAGCCAAAGCAGCAGCTTTGGAATGTGCAACATTCCCCAGATCTGGAAATGCAGCTTCTGCAGCCTGAGGGACGTGAGACTGCTGGACTCTATGAGAGAAGCTGTGGTATTTTAGATTTCCTTGGCCATATGGAAACAGGGAAGGAACTACCTGAACATTTAAATGTGTATAGAAGCTGTTTATAACCCTCCCTGCAAAATACGCATTCCTATAAAACCTGCTAGTCAGTGCATCCCCTGGCAATTTTTCCCAAAGAACCAATACATAAACTGATGAGAGAATACAGAGCGTCTAAATCAAATTCTTCGTGTTGGTACCTGGTGTCTTTGCTGACGTTTCTGTTTGTTCCTGCAGTGATGCAGATGAAGGGAGCTCTCTGGGATCAGTCCGCACAGGCCTCCGAGCAGGATCCAGGCACTTGCTGTGCTGCCGTTGAGAGGCAGCTGCCCCAGCTCCTTTGGGAGCTCCTTTGCCCCAGCAAGAAGAGACCTAGAAATGGCAAGTTGAGGTCAGTGGTGAGGAAAAAAAAAAAAAAAAGAACAGAAAAACTACAAATGGGAAAGGCAGAAAGCAACATCAAGAACACATTGTCTTTCTCCTTGGAAAAACATGGGTACCAACATAACAACGCTGGTGTCAAACCCTCATTGTGGAAGCTATCCAAACCCCAGAGCTGCAAGTCTCGGGGACGATAGGAGTGCTCCGTCCATGTAAGTTCATGTACTCTGCAGCTTTCCCATGTACAGCATTACACTTCACAACTTGCAGCCCAGAGCAGATTCGGATCGCCCAAACAGAGAAATTTCTGATCAGTTTTTGTCACCTTCTTAACTCTAGAGCCTAAGCATGCCCCAGTACGGTAGGGTCAGCACCTCACCTTTCTGCAGTCTCCAACTTGTTACAGAGTAACAAAAAGCAAAAAAATGCAAAAAGAGGTTCTGAGAATTCTAAAAGTCAAGTTCAGTCCTATGCCTTGGCAACACTAGTGAGATCTGAAGGCAAAGGCTGCTGTAACCCGTGAATGGGAAGGCAGAAGAGGGCAGTCAGAGGCACCTCTCAATTTTATCAGGGAGCATCAGCAGGGACTGTGCAAAAACCAACTTTAGCCATGAAAGATGCAGACAAATCTCAGGCTAGCCCTCCCAGCCAGCATAATTTCTTCCTCCTTTTTTAAGCTCCTCACAAATTCCTAAGGCTGTGTCATTCCTTCAGACAGCAAGTGCATGCGGTGTTTGACAGACACTGTCTCACTGTTATACAATAGAAGCATAATAACAGTAAATATTTAAAGCAGCCTAAAGCTGTCATTAAAACAACTTTACACTTGAGCCCTGGTGTAGATGTAAGAAAAAGCAACAGTATTTTCAATCCTTGCAGCTGGGACAGCTATTTTTGCCACTCTCAGAGTAGTACAGCTCTCCTACAAAGCGCAGACGCGTCTCAGAAGGATCCAAGAAATCAATGAGAAAAACACATAATGTCACTTTAATAAAGAAACAGTTTTGCATTACCACAGCTTTGTCTACCTTTCTCACTATGATCTTTAACTCAGGGAAGATCTGACACTAATAGTCTAATGTCTCCTCTGACTCCTGGTGTTTTAATGGAGAAAGAAGAGTCCTTTCAGTGTCTCACACGTCCTACAGCTCAGATCAGCTCTTGTCAGTGTGCAAAGTTTGACAAGCTTTATGTAATCCACGGCAGAGCAATTTCTGTGGTATAAAATCCTGTGATGCCTGATGGCTAGCAACAAGTCGACTACAATCCTTTTCTACATACATGTATGAGCAGACAGCCACAGCCTGAGTGAGAAAGGGAAGGGAAGGGGATAGAAAGAGGTTTCCCCCCCACAAAAAAGGGGAACCGTGAATCTCAGCATAGCTAATTACAGGAAAGTTACAAGAAAAACCACTATACACGCTGCAAATATAAGAGCTTCTGTTTGCCACCTCTCTCACGTGCAGCTCTCATGCTCCACTTTTGGCTTCCCCAAGGTGTGTTGCTAGACCTCGGACAGGTTTATAGGCAGACATGTTGACACGAAGGATCCCTGAAGCTTTGCTAAGCAGAAGTGTGTTGCTAGCAAGAAGCACCAGCAAGGCACAGGTTAGCAGTACACATGCGACCAAGTAAATCACAAGAGCCTAAAAGCCCGGCTGAGTGAGAGCCCTGCTGTAAGTGCTCCACAGTTCTGTCTTCACAAGAAGGTCAGAAGAGATTTACCACCCCGAGCTGCCGGGACAACCTCCCGCAGCAGCGGTTCTGCCCGATCCTCGGCGCTCAAGGGGTGCCCCCACTTGGCTGCGGTAGCTCACGGCTCGGGCACAGCTCGTCCTGCGGCCCTGCTGGAAGAGCGCCCTGCGAAAAGCACTTGTGTGTCTCAGCAGCAGGGCAGTACACCGCAGAGTACGAAAAGGTCTAAGGGTCCCACCTTGCAGCTATAATCCCTTGCAGCTATAATTGTTGCAGGAACATAAATGAAGCTGAAGACAGGCTTAAACCCTTATATTTAGCAACACTTATTTGGAAACAATAACATTTCTACAACTCAGTGCTGCTAACCACTGTCTAATTTTGCTCTGAGAAGGACAGCAGGTGTAGTACTCTTTTATGGAAAAAGGAAAATAACCAACTCTGATGATCCAAAGTCACCTCCCTTCTGCCTGCCTCACCCCAAAGGAGGCGAGATGGCTCAGGTTCTCCGATTGGGACGCGGGCTTTAAACTCATGCAGGGAAACTTCCTTTCCAGCCCACCCGCAGCAGTGACTGAGCTATCTCTGGCCCCGTTCAGGAACAGGGCTTCCAGGAGTAAAATGCAAGGACACATTTCTGCTGTTTAAGTGGTAGGAAGACAGAGCTCCCGCTTCCTGCACAGATCAGCCAATACTTCACACATGAGCTTTGGCTATTCCTAATGCTAGGGTCAGCGCCGCAGTCAGTGACTGTAAGTTATTATTATTTAAGATATTATTATTTAAGATACTGCACTGTTTTTCCACAGGATACCATATAAATACAAATGAAAATCAAGCCTAAATGAGTTAAGTCTGTCTAGAGTGAGCGATGCATCTTCTCACATATGGGAAAGCATACCAGGCCCCTAGCCCCAAAGAACCCTGCAGCAGTGACTGTTCTGTTTCTCTTCTACCTCGCTCCAACACTCGCTGCATCTGTGCTAATTGCAATGCCATTTTGCACCCGCTTCACCCTTTGATTCCCACCCACCTTAGCCCAGCAAATGTCTTGAGGAAGAATCCTCACGCGCGTGCCTTTCCCTTGGGCTCGCTTGCTCGCCAGGCAGGCCGTGAGGGACCTGCTTTCCCGCAAGGGAAGCCCTTTGTGGGCACGCCACCTTCGAGGGGGTACTTCTCTGCACAGCCACCTGCAGCTAAGGAACAGCAGAGCTCAGAGAAACCACATCAGTGGTGGAAAACACTCCCTTTTTCTTCCACAAACAATATGCAAAATACCATTGAACTGAACAGAATAATGAAATGAATCCTGTTTTGTTCCACTGACCTGTTCCATATGCTCAACATAGCAATTTTTAGCACATCAGAAAATTCTGCAGTCGGCATTTGGTCAGTCTCACACAGCCAGGCTGTCACTGCACAGAGCAGTAAGCCAGGCTACATTCCCTATGCTCAGAGGAGCTGCAGATCATAAAGTCGGGAAATTCAAGTATGCTTTTAAGAACATTTACATCCAGGGTACTTTTTCCATTGCTAAAGAGAGTGCAGAAACAAAAATATCTCCAGGACAAAACCAAATTGCATTCAAAGCACTGGGGGAGTTAAGACCTTTCCCTCCTCTTCTCACTTGTACACATCCTTGTAAAGAATACATTAAGCTCGTGGGTGAGCCAATTTCAAGCCTTCTCTTCCCACCCACAGCCTTTGCTGCATTTACCTCTCTTCAATCATTCATTCATGCTCGCTCAGCCGCTCGCCCACACGTGTTCCTTGCTGACAGCCCAGCTGCACACATGCATCCAGAGCTACAGAAGCTGCTTTTGTGAGGCTCCAACAGAGAAGCAGGAGATGTGCAGAGCGCGGGCTCTGAGAGGCGCTGCAAGGTGGACCCGTGCAGGTTTACATCACACTTGCATGTAACGTACCGGTGTTCCAGCTTACTAATACAAAGCCGCTGAAACAGCCCAAGGGCTACTTGCAAGAGCAGGTACTTCCTAGTATTAGATCTGGAGGCTGCATCAGTTACCATCAAACATGAAAAATAGTGTTTTCAAAGAAGCTGAAGGCAGCTGAATTCAGAGCAAATTGGACGCCTGCTTCCTTTCAGACCTGCAAAGAGCTCAGCCCTCACAGCTATGAGACCGGCAGCGCCCGCCCCTCGCTTGGTGTTTGTCCGGTCCCGGGAAGAGCGGGGCAGGGCGCGCTGCCCCTTCCGAGGCAGGGCCTGCTGCTGGCCGCGAGGCGAGGGAGCCGGCACGTGCTGCAGCAGCAGGTACAGGTAAGAGCCAGTTACTGCTCACGCTTTAGTTCGCTCAGAACAGACTTACCTGGCTCTTCCTCTCCTCCAGAAAATACCCCGTCTTTTTCAGAGGAAGGTCTGCCCATTCCCCTATGTATTCCACGTCCCTGATAGTAAACCATGTTCCAAGCCAGGGATCATTATCCAAGAAATCCAATACGAGGATTGTTTTAGAAAACATGGCAGGTTTCTGCTACAGACACCATTACAATTATGACATCAGGGCATATCCTGGCACTCTTTTTCTTTACTTGTTTTTTTTCTAGCAGCATTTCCTTCCTCTAAGTACGTGATAGGCTACAAAACTGTATCTTTTTTTCCTTAAAAAAAAAAAGGTAGATAATTCTGTCTCATCCAGCAGCAAGCTATGCAACATCAGCCCTGCAAGCAGTATTTCATGCTCTCATAAACCCAGTTCATGAGCTTGGGTGTTACCAGTATGACTCAATAGATACGATAGGCAAAGGGAAGACATGATGAGACACAGACATGGAACATAATAGCAGGAATGACATAATTTCCTTACTTCATTTCAATTATTTGACAGTTTACCATCTCTTCACGATAAAACCCACAATCTCTTATCAGTCGATGTGCTGAACTGATCGCAGTGACACAGACTACAGTAAATTCTCCAGCAACCAGACTGTAACAGCCTGGGTTGCTGCTACAGATTGAAACTGTCATTCTAATCTATTTGCTTTACTGAGCAGGTATAGGTTTCTCATGAATCACCACGTCTCAGTGTTGCAGAGGGGCTGAATTACAGCTCAGCTAGATAAACAGCAGTGAACACAAAACACTGTATAGCAACATGATATGCAAAGCATGAAAAAATAATGAGCAAGGGAAAGCTTTCAGCCCAGAATACACGAAACCAAGCTCCTAAATTAGAGGCCACTAACAAATGCCAGTTTCAAGAGTGGCAACTACCTGTTAGGAGTATATTGCAAAATTTACTTTCATTTCAAAAGTAATGGGAAAAAGAGGGGTGCCCTAGCCTTGACTTGGGCCGCACATGGCGTAACTGCGCTCTGCTGCATGAGAAGGGACCTGCCCCGTGCCCAGGTGGGCTGCCGCCAGCACGGCCGCCCGCGCTCCCTGCTCCCTCTCTCGCTCACGCTGCTGCTGGGGCTTTTGTGGCTCCACCCGAAGCAGCTGGAAGCCACTGCACGTGTATGCAGGTAACAGCCTGGAGGGTTTGGCCCAGGGACTAGAGCCCTCGCAGAGGACGAGGAGGTCACAGATTCACACTAACATCTTAGTGGTGGAGTTGGAGCCCAAAGGAGGTTCCTGTCTGCTGCCTAACCTGAGCGGTTTGGCCAGGGTGGCCACACGCTCCCATCCTGAGGCACCTTGCTTATGCTGCTGTACAAAGGAGAAACAAAAGTTTGTATTTGTAAGACTTAGAGCAGTAGTACAGCATGTGCCGTATACCTTGTCCTTGTCAAAAAATACAAGCAAGCCTGAGCAAGGGGGTAAAAGCTCCCTTTTCAGCTATTCAGTCCTAAATTGCTTCCTTGTTGCCGAGATGCAGGAGATTTTCAACTCTACAGCTGGCTACAGAGAAGGATGAATTCACATTATCCATAACCACTGCAAGTCTCCTGGCCTCTTCACTGTGAAAGGCACCTAGCGAATGGAAGCTGCATCTCTGCAGCAGCGGGGAAAGTTAATAATGGGTGGAGTATTCTTCATATACTATTTCACTGAAGATAGTTAAATAAATTAGGCTTAAAAGCCATTTATTTTAAAATCACTGTTGCCAGTGATTAACGTGCTCCAACAACACAGTCTCTTGTTAATCTCTTTGAGTGGACAAAGAAACATTACATTAACCTACACTGATCATAATTTTGAACCTGAAATTTCAAAAGCTGCTCTAGGAAACAGACTTCTCTAGAGCTCCACTGTAAATGGGATCATTTTTACAGACACTCACAGCCTAAAAAGAGCCAGCTTTAAATTAATACCTTGCATTAAATGAAACAACTTCTCATTGTGCACATTGCAAAATGTGAATTATCAGAGCAAAATAAGTAGCTGTGCTAGCAAATTATTTTAAAATTAATCACGCTGTCAGAAACACCCTTTGCTTTCTCTCCTCCACATTAAGCCACCTACACTGTAGTAAAATTGGTGGGGACTTGCCTCATCAGAGAACACTGTGCAGTTGAAGACCATTTTAATCATTATACCAGGGAATTCAGGCTCAGGATAGACTCAGGGGGGTTCATTTGTTTATTTAAGTTTTAAATGTTAAGAGTTTCGTGCTCCATCTGTGGGAACAAAGAATGGAATCAATGATATAAGAAAATTCTCTCAGTCTTAAAGTCTGTAAAATCTAGAAAATACTTAATTGTAAAAAAAAATTAAAAAAAAAAAAAGAAAGAAAGCAGAAGGCTGCCCAACTCCCAACTCAGCAGATAAAGACTGCACTAAGCCAGTCCCAACACTAGGCAGGAAAGAATAAATTGTAAATGACATTTTAGCTGACACATTCTTTGATAATCTTAGCATTTACTTAGAATCTGATTTCTGCTTTAATACATTTGCTCAAAATTGCTTTTAGATTTTGGCAAACTCTTTTTGATCCAAAGCAATTGCTAATAGCAAACTTCTGAACTGGCAGCATAGCGTACCTCCAGCTTCTTCTCAGATTTGTGCTGAGATGGATAGCTCCTCCGTTACACCCTGTTTGCAGCGTCTGTCTTTGCAACGTGTGCCTAGAATGCAAAACGCAGCCCTCCACAGACACTGCCCTGGCTGCCCAGGTCGGCGCAGCTGCAGCTGAGCGCGGCTGGCGACAAGCATTAAGCGGGATATTCCACGACACACACGGCCCAGGCTCACGAGAGCGCACGGTGCAGCACTCAAATGCTGATTCGAGAGCCCCCGAGCACCACTGGGGTGTGACGCACTGATAAACCGAGTCTCTTAGCCTAGAAAAGAATCGTGATAAACTTCGCAAGGACTGATGTTGCAGGGCAACAAGATGCCAGGTGGAGTTAATGCTTCGAAGTCAAATAGAAGTTTGAATAAATTCTTACATAGATACAGATATAAATATATATTTTATAATTTACTTGGAAGAAACTCAGCTCAGCCACACTTGGATTAATTCAATAACAGATTCTGCTGAAACTGCAACTATTACCAAAGCACCAATAAAAATCTTAGACTGCAGCAAAAAAATGATGGAGAATAAAGATGAAAACACTTTGTCACTTATAAAATTGTCACTTATAAAAATCAGTTATTTTCTCTTTAGATAACACACTTTAATCACTTTCATGTATCCAACCCTTAAATCCATTGCTCTTTTCCACATCTTTAAAATGTGCTATAGGAAAACTATACAAGACTAGAAAGAACTCACCACTGTTAAAAGAAGTCAAAAGGATAACAGCTATATATATAAAGCTATAGAAGGAACACTTGATATGTCTATTAACTGTGTCTTCATAATACAAAACAAAGAGGTCTCCAAAGACCATAAAAGGCAAGTTTAAAAACCAAGGAGAATAATAATATATAAATTAGTAACTGAAGGTGTTGCTAAAACTATCGCTAAGGTCCAAAACTCAGGAATTTAAAAGAATATTGACATGTGTAAGTAATAAGATTTACATATTCATAAAATGGATGCCTCAGAAGAGTTGCTAGTCACTAGATCTGGGGAAAAATCATCTATAATGAACCCTCTATACTTATTAGCATCACAGTTCTCTCTGTTCCTGCCTATTCTTTGCAGCAAACCTAACACAAGCCTATGCTTATCCTCCCACCTGGCGGGGGGTGGTTAGCATGCTAACTCCCAGCTAACAGCAGGAAAAAGCAGCTGTTTATCTCTACCCACTCTCTTTATTGTGGAACCTGGTGTATCCAGAAAAACACTTAGATGTTAAGAATTCCAGGTCTTGTTTAAATTCACCCATAGGCTTATAATGTGCATAACATTCCCCACCCATTTTTGGGGGGAATAAAACATTGGCTACTAATCCTCCCAACAAACTCAAAGCAACTTACAGGAAGACCAAAAAAAAAAATAAAGGCTTAGTAGACACAAGCAGATCCCATCTAAGCCAATGTAGATTTTGTCAGGCTACACGCTAATCAAACTGCATGTACTATTGATTAAAAAAAATATATTAAAATTAGGATTATTTTGCTATCTATTTTTTTGTGTAACAATGCAGGAGCAAATGAGCAAGAAATTATTGCAACAAGGAAATTGTACAGAGTTACAAAGAGTACCTTCTTTTTCCAAAGTGACTTTTTTCCTCTGCTAGGTAATATACTGTTACTCAGGTAATCCCTCTCTATCTGTTGTCCAATAATGTATGTCCTCAGCAAGCTGTACTTGTGCCATATCCCCCTCAGAGTTCAACCAATTTGGAAAAGGAATATTTACTGCGAGTAAAAATGTCATTGTGGTTGACAGATATTGTTTGCTTTGACATGCTTTTAGATTTCTCTTCCTCTACTGAAAGGAAATGTTTTAGTGTTTGCACTCCAAGACTGGGTAGACAGCTCCAAAGAGCTGTTCTTTATGACAAAACTGCCATTTCCTTTCCTCTCAACAGCTATTACAGTTTTATTAAGTTTGGGGGGTTTTAAACAATCATTTATGAAGAGAAGTTACGTAAAAACAGACATTTAACTGCTCTTTTAAATAATTCATTATATATAGGATAGCCATTGAATTAGTGCAATTTAACATAGTAGGGAAGCGCTTCAGAAGACGTAATCTGTTTCTTGGCATACAGAAGTGCTATACTACTTGTGTAAAAGTTTCATTGAAGGGGAACATGATTCATGCCCATTTTGGTGTTCCTTGACAAAAGGAATTTTATAATGCTGCTATATACATAAAATATGGATGATGCATGCTTATATAATGCAGTTCTGTTTATACGATTTTGAGGGAGTGCAAAATATTTAACTAACCCATCCCAAAGCTTTACTTTTTCTTTTTGTTCTTTCTATTGAGCTTTTGCAAACAAATTAGTCCTAGCACATCTGCAGTCCCTGCTTTTTTATTTAAATCAAGGTAGTATTTATTATTTGCATCTTATAGCAAAATAGCGTCACTCCTAGAAGACACATTCCAACCACTTGTTCACTCTGAAGGGACCTGTCACTCATTAGCTGGTACAAATGTGAAAGGCTCTAGCTCTCCCTCATCTTGCACTTTGGATATTGATGAGTTGAGAGCCTGTGGGTAAGGGTTAAAGGGCAGGCTAATGTGGGAGACACTGTGGTGGGTGTCTGCTACAGGCCG
>JAUBNY010000044.1:815347-852516 GCA_032275445.1 Crypturellus soui | reverse complement strand
ACAGCCAGGCACAAACAGTCCTGGAGGTTCCTGCAGAGCGTCGATGATAACTTTTTGACACAGGTTGTGGAGGAGCCAACAAGGAGAGGTGGGCTACTGGACCTCATGCTAACAAATAGAGAGGGACTTGTAGGAGACGTGAGGGTGGGGGATAACCTTGGCTGCAGTGACCATGAGTTGGTGGAGTTCAGGATCTGACGAGGAGGAGGCAGGGCTGTAAGTAGCCTTGCAACCATGGACTTCAGGAGGGCCAACTGTGGCCTCTTCAGAGACCTCCCCGGAAGAGTCCCGTGGGCTAGAGCTCTAGAAGGAAGGGGGGCCCAAGAGAGCTGGTTAGTTTTCAAACGTCACTTCCTCCATGCCCAGCAACAGTGCATCCCTGCGCGTAAGAAGTCAGGCAGGAGATCTGCGTGGATGAGCAAGGAGCTTGAGGCAATGCTCAAGCAGAAGAAGGCAGTATACAGAATGTGGAAGAAACGACAGGCCCCCTGGGAGAAATACAGGTGCGTAGTCAGGGAATGCAGAGATGCGACAAGGAAAGCTAAGGCGCAACTGGAACGCAGCCTGGCAAGGGATATTAAAGGATTTTCTTTCAAGCCCCTGTTAAAGGTTGTTTCGTGACCTACGCAAGTGAATAAATTCACAGCACCATTCTGTAAGTAATCCAAGTATTTGATACAGAAGATAGTAACTTGCAGTATGGAAGTGTTCCTATGTGATCAGAACCACCTGGACAAAGAATTGTAGCTCCAGAGCATGAGTGTCCCTACTTAAAACAGTTTATATGGGAGAACAGCGGTGCTACTCTATATACATAAGCTACCTTCTGCAAAACCAAGCGCAACATGAGAAACAGAATGCACCACTTATTTGCTAAGTATGCACACATACATTATACACAGCGTAACTGCAGTCAAAACAGACTTCTGCAAGCGTAGATACAAGCTCGCACATTTAATCTCTTATACGATTAATTCATTAGATGCTTAACTCCATTTCAACATGAATTTATTGGAACTAGTTTTCTTATTTTCTTCCACAATATATTGTTTTTCACAGAAACGATTATGAATATAGTAAGTTTAAAAATCAAGCATGTCTAATATTGCACTAGGAGATCCATCAACTTCTCTGCGTAAGAAACATAACTGATGGGAAGTTTCATTCAATAAAAAAAATCCATGTGTGGCAATCTGAAGAATGCCTGTATTAGTAGTATGTAAGTATCTCTCACTTCTTTGAGGGTTTGGTGTGAAATGAAAGCAGTTTGTTTAAGGAAGAAAGGTACAGAGAAAGAAAAATACAAATACACACACATGTGCATGCATATAGTTATATATGCACACACTACACACACATCCTGTCTCTAAGATGACTCCCTTCGTAGTAAGATCTAGTAACCTTAAGGCATCAACTTGTTGCAAACTTTGGCACAAATGTAGCAGAGCTCTCCTCAGCGCCCAGGATACAACCTGTTCGATTTAATTCCCAGCCCTTCAGCCACACTGGAGCAGAGGCTGCGTGCCAGTTCCTACCAGCAGCAGCTGAGAAGCAAGTGCTCTTTCATTTGCCGAGCAGGAGAACGCACACAGAATATTCAGTCTTAATAGCTGTAAACTTACATGGCTGTAGCTGATAGTAAATTGAAGCTGATAACGACTTCACCCATAGCTTTGCAGGGAATAGCTCACCTCAGTGTTTGAAAGATACACTTGTGCCTCCATAATTAGCTGTATGGTAGCTCTTCCTTTGTTTAACATGAAACCAGAAACCAGTATTCCATATAGTTTTTGAAAGGCAAGTACATAGCTGAGCCATCTGAAGGGATTAAAACAAGAGGTGATAAAGACCAACAAGAATTTCTGCAGAAGTGCTGTTAGGGCTAACAGCTCATGATTCAACTACCTTTCCTTTAGATGTGACCAAAATGGTTTTAGATAAACCAGGCCTTAGAGTAACACAAGTGCATGTGCCTGCAATCAATAAAAAGTTTTGATTAACCTCTATGAGAACAAAATGAATTCTGAATAGGCCTTATTTATCATTCAGATACATACTGTTTATTTATTCAGAAGTCTTTCTCCTTCCTATCTAGGTAGGTACTCAGCAATTGCTGCTCTCTTTTAATATAGTAGAATACTTGAAGCTTGAACCAGAAGATAAAATTGCACATGGTGTTTTGTCAAGTATTTTATGATAGATTATACTCATTAAACCTGTGATTACTGCTTGCATTTACTCCATTACAAGGACAGTTTACAAAACAATTACCAATCCTACAGCCCTGCTAGAAAGCTTAATTGCAGATTTACTACATCTGCACCACAAATAAAAAAGTAGCAAGGTACATTCTACAGGCAAAAATAAATATTGTGTGCATGAATGCAAACACTCGAAGCTTTTGTAGTTGTTGTTTTTCAACGTATTTTACCTTATAGTCCAGGTATTTTAAAATCTCTTTCTCTTTTAGTGTATATTTTTGGGATTTGAAAAAGAAAGGAGGACAAATACAACTAAAAAGTTTCAAATGATCCCAGTAGTAATAAGTCATGAGCAGTAGTACCTCTACTTGTCTGAGCTGTCTTCAGTCAAATAAGGGATGCACAGAATGATTTGGGTACATAGGAGGAAAAAAAAAATCAAAATGCTTGTTAGCATATGAAAAACTGCCAAGGCCATGGCAGGACAGAGTTGGAAGAGCAAAGGTTGACAGCAGAGATACAAAAACACCAGACTCCCTTTTCTTCACTAACTAACAATGTGACTTTTGCATGTCAGTAAGATTCAGGCATTGTCGGTTTTAGTCTGTATGAAGGTTGGTGCTATTTGTTCAGCACTTCAAAGGGATTATGCTTCATTCCAGCCTCAGACTCTGGTCTCACACATAATTGGCTTTGCAAGAGAATTCAAGCTTCTTTTCCTTATTTTTGAAGACATTTTTGAAGTATCTGTCATGTGAAAAGTACAGAAATGACCAAGCTAGATAGGAACTCACATCACTCATTTGAAGAGGACCTCTTTAGCAAACCTCTTGTAATATTGCTATTTTTGCTATGCATTCCCCATCAACCAATCCAACCCTAAAATTATGTTCCAAGGGAACCACCCTGTATAAGCATAGATTTTGTGGACCAGGAACTCTATTGCAGCAGTGTCTCTATATACTGAGACAAGAAGTGACATAATTGACAGTGATCAGCATATGACCACTCTGATTTGCTTGTGCCTTAGAATAACCTAAAGTACCTTTCTATTCTGTGGTTAGCACCTGTCTCTCACTGTTAATTCTCCCATAATGGAGAGGAAGGTTGTTTCTAAATAGGAACACTCAATACATGTATGTAAATACCAAATACCTGCAATTTCCCTTGTCATATCTAGCCACTGTTTTAATTGCTAGCATATTCCCTGCTCAAGGTTTTGTAAGGTGGTGCAATTTATGCTAACAAATCCATTTCCAGTGGGAACTTTGGTACTTCCAAAGGGTATTTTCAATAAGATCTTAGTGGAAATTCATGCTACATGAGCATAAGAAAATGAAGATAATGACTGTTTTCTTTCAATGATATTTCCCTGGAAAGGAAGGAGAGAGTCACAATAGACTGAATATAACAAGGTAAGAAGGAAATTGGCCTTTAAGTTAGAGCCCTATTAAGGTGGCAATCCCACAAGGCTGAGAAATAAGAATCATCTAAGCTTTCAGAGTCCCTCAGCTAATGAAACACACACTTGACATGAGAGGTTGGGCTGTTGCAGATGAGAAGGTCTTAGCTTCTTCCAAAACAGGTAATATTTACAAGAGCACTGCACAAAACCTCACACAGCGTAAGGAGTGAGGCCAGTTCAATCCAGCTGAGGAGCTTGCCTTTCCTCAGCTCATTTATTATGCACAGATGCATAATCAGCACTACTTTTCTCTAAAAGTAGTAGAAAAAGAAAGAAGTTTCCATTTCTCACATGGAAAATCAAAACAAGCAGACGTTAACCAGGTATTTCAGTGGTGAGTCTCCAATTAAATTGTAAGCTGAGTTGCCAACACTAAAGACATTGAAAAAGCTGCAGAAATCACAAAAGCAGCAGCTTATTGGTAGCATAGACAAGCATTACTCTCTGCTCATGACAAAGAGAAGAAAACTGCAGAGAGAAGTCCAAGGCTAAGAAATTAATTTCTCCAGCTGTTATATCAGTCAGTCAAAGCAGAAAGACTTCAAACACAGTTGAAAACAGATACTTTCCTCTTGACCTTTATTGGAAACCATAACTAAACGAGCAACTGCCAGAAGAAAAAACTCACAGACCTGCACTATATTTCAAGTATTAGTGAGCTGGAGAAAGTTGGAGAAATTTTCATAAGCAGAGAATTTTCACATTAATAGAATCAGTTACAGTTTACCGAGAGAAGAATACCAAGACTCATATTTCTTAATCTGTCATCGTAAGCAAAACTTACATTTTCTTCTCTAACATCTCGTTATTGGGTTAAACAGAACACTACTATAGGACCTGCCGATTGAAAACAAACACACCTTTTGAAGTAGAAGGTTTGGATGCTTTTATCCAGGAACACCAAGTGCATAAACCAATAAATACCAAGGAAAAATTAGTCAAATTTACAGTGACATTAACAGTTCAAAAGGAAAAGTTACATCTGATAAGTCTTCAAAGAGAGGTTGTCCTATTCCACTTTTCTCCCATTTATTTTCAAATTTTCAGGTTGGCTTTCGCAACTTTTTTAATTAAAAAAAAAAAAAGAAAAAGAAAAGTAAGGGGCTACCATATAATTTTATGTGTAAATACAAAATTGCTGTCAAGTATAGCTGATCTTTATATCTCCAATTCATTCTGTGGTAAAGGACATTTGCATCCACTTGCTATGGCACGGCAAGACAACTTAGTATTTCTTGCACGCACGCACACACAAAACCAGCTTAAGCAACAGCAGCAGACTGTTAGCAATCCAGCTCCTAAATCCATCCCTGCTCTGAGCCTCCGGACTCCATACTTTCAACTTGGTGCCTCCAAAATCCTGTCTACTGTGCGAACAGGAGGTGCTCAAGGAAACTGAAAGAAATTGCTATAGAAGATATACCACATATGTACCCATATATAGAAACACAATTACAACAGCAGTTACCTTGATCCCAACTTTCAATTTAAGCAATTTGTGATAAAAGGAGACTTTAACTTGACTATATTCAGTAGGGCCACATACTTTATACTGAAAAGAAACATCAGGTCATTTACTTTCACAGTGATATAGGCCACAGCATCAGATTCACCCTGGACTACACAGACTGCATGTCCTTCCAACTTGACTAAACCTGTTCAGTCTACAGCAATTGACTGTTTATATTCAGATAGTTTCTGTGTTTTCTTACCTACCTCATTTGAAAGAATCAAGAGCTTAAAAATTCAGCCTTAGCTAAGCTCTTGAGTAGATATGATGAGATAGTTGCCATCTTATCTGGGATTTTAGTATTCTGAACTAGAAAAGACACTTTCAGTTAGTTTGTCAGACAGATTAATGTCAATAGAAGCAGACAGGCATGCTAAGTTCTACTCCTGTAAGACCCAGAATTTAGCTGGAATACTCACTGAAGTAATGAACATTGGGTTCTGCCTGCAGAACAACAGCACATCTGTGAAATAAGGTATGCTGTCCTGAGAGGCTAAGGAGAGCTGCAGAAGTGAAGTCAGATTTATGAATTTCAACAAAACATGCCCTTTTTTTCTTATCTCACTAATAGACCATACAGGAGGGTAGAATTATGAGAGCACTCAGTATCCTTTATAAGAATTTTTCTTACTTCCACCCACGTACTATTCCCTGTTGGCTTGCAGCATATTGCACATTGCTTTCTCATGCCCAAGTCTATTCAAGAAGAATTCAACATCATAGATTTTATTCAAACTTACTTGCAACTTGCCTGCCAAGGAGTAATGTAGAAGCAGTGTTTTACCTCCAAGTGTTTAAAACACTTTTCCTGGATTTGTGCTTCTTTTGAAGAAGAGACAGCAAATAGCTCAACTGCCACTATCTGAGTCACAAATTGTCTCCCTGAAAACAGGTCTCTATGTTACCAAGCCTGGGGTGCTAAGTGGATCTGAGGCAAGCTGACACCGATGCACTTTTCTCTCCGTAGTGAGAGCAGAGTGGCAATCTGCCGTCACCCAAGATGACCATTAATTTTCAAAGTGTTTTACAAACATTGAAAGTGGCAATGCTCTGAACTGATAGAGAAGCCAAAGTATTATTCCCATTTGAGAGGGGCAGGAAAATTAAAAGTGAAAGGAAAAGGTAAATTTAAGCAAAACAGCAGCTGAAGTCAGACCTGAACACTTCATCTGCCTGTGTTTGCTAGCCAACAAGACACAGACCAATTACCATGATCATCCTTGGTCACCAACTGCCATGAGCAACATAGCCATATTCACACAAACTCATACAGAAGCAACCAAGCCAATTTATTAATACTTCTCAGCAATCACAATTCTTGCTCCCTTAAAAATAAGAAGTCCAAACAGCCAGATAGAGATAGGCATTTATAAGCTATAAGCATATGACTTTTAATCAGCCCAGGCAATAGAGCACATCCATTCCACTATTTCACTTGGAGTTCCTGAGACAGCTCAAGTTTGGAGCATATTGTGCTGCATGAACACAGGCTGCTTTCTGCTGAGTAACTCTCCCCAGCACAGATGTCACAAGCAGGACTAACAGGACAGAGCTAGTTAATCTGAGAATGCAACTGTTGCTGAATTTAAGATATGTATGCCCTCAAACATCAATTTCTACTTCCAATTTAAAGTTTTAAAGAAAAGGCCACTTTTTATTTAATGTCCTTGCCCAGCTTTTGCATAGATTTGGGGGCTCCTGGTTTGGTTCCTCTCCCTGCTTTAATAGACAGACTTATATTGCTGAGGCTATTGTACTTTGATGGATATTTATGTCTAGCTAATACTATGCACAGTAGCAAGATGAGTGTGCCTACTTCCAAGTAATTTTTTGCGTCAACATTCCTGTGGATCTGCTCTAAGCTCATTTACCATAGCCACACATAGCTACATGTTTCAGTGTTCCCCACTGTCCACTTGCCATAGTCCCTGGTTATCCCTTATGTACCTGGTCTCTCATTCCTGATATCCTGTTATATTTAGCTGTACTTTGAAACACAGCTAACCATGCGACCTAGACAAATAGAAGTACCCTACAATTACTTCCGCCTCCTTTATCTTTATAGTGCCCACAGATTACGCCCAACACCAATTTTACCATCCAAACCTTCCGATAAGCCAGAACAACAAACGAGTTTGCTAAAGGACTCCCTTATAGAATTTCTGTACTAAGGCCACTACTCACGTGCCTCCTCCTGAAGAAGCCTGCTGCTGCAGTCCCTTTGCCTTGCGCTCTGCTTGGCCAGCACTTCAGCACTTCATTTCAGAAACAACGGTATCACTCTCGGAGGTTCAGAAAAGCAGAAAAAAGCTTCACAGAATCCATAGTGCAAGAGGCTTCTCAGCCTCCACAGGTCACCCTTCCCAGCAACATTACTCCTCTTGCCTCTTCTGTTCAAATCTGCACAGAAGTCCAAAGCAGTTCGACCTCCTCTCCAAAGTCTCCTAGTGGGATACAGGCTGCAGATGCTCCCTCCCCTCCAAGTCTCCAGTTAGTGAAGTCTCTCTTCTCCTCATATCTGATGCTAGCAGAAAGTATAGAAGCAGATGCAACTAAAAACACTAGTAAACCCCAGCACAACCAGTTCTTCTTCTACCTACACCCTTAAAAGTTCTTCTTTAACTGGTCTAGTGCATAGATTTATCAATTTTAGATACTGAAGTCTTTTAAACCAGATTGTAGCCTGGTCTTCAAAAGCTTCACTCTACCTTGTTCACCACCTGAATGTACCTGGGAGAAGCTAATTACTAGAGCTCATGACTTAATGCACACCACCTGTGCTAGGGACATGCGCTTGCAGCCCACCGCAACAGGAGCTTTTGTTGAGGTTTAGTTCACATTTGCTACAGCTTATACATCTAAAACACATACCATCAATGTATTTAATTACCTCACCCCAATGAACAGATTGATTTAGTAATCCTGTTGTGTGCCCAGCCCCATCTTTCCCACAGTAAATAGAATATTTTATGCTACATTCTTTCAAATTCTATGTAACTTCAAACTTCTGTGGCAGTACCAGAGGCAGCACATGCAGATCTGTAGTTACTCACCTTTTCAGTGGGTCCTTTTCCTACCTGGATAAAACATTAGTAGTTTTTCAAATTTTCTTCTACAAAGATATTGTCCATCCCTCGCATTATCCCCACAGCTTTCTCAGGATACCTGACCCCAAACCACCCATGTGACTCTTACTTAAGAAGTACTTCTATCTTCCCAGCAACAACATTGCTAGGTCCAAGCCCTGGTTTCTCATTTAATTTCCCACCAGTTTCTGCAGGATCCATCCTCTGAGAATCTCCAGCTTTTGATCAACAAATTGCATCTCCTCTTTAATTCCCTCCACAACAGCAGGAATAGATGCTGTGCCAGCCCCTTTACATTTTCACATCCCATCTTCTCCCCCTTCTTATACTCACTCTTGAAGGTCCTTTAGAAGCTCTGGCCTAAGCCTGCTATTCCTGGATGCTGCACTGTTTGGAGACTTTATGCAGTGAAATGTAGGACTTCAGATGATTAGCTGAACAGACCTCTACCTCCTTTGCTTTCAAGTAAATACGGAACAGTGCCCTGAGGAGGGAGTGCCTTCCATATGCTCCTGTCTGTGGCTGCATTTTTTAAAAGAAATTGATTGCTGTTATTTGAAGTATAACACTACAGCATTTCCGAACATCAAAAGGAAGTCATTGGGCACAGTGCAAGGGAAAAAGCTCTGCTTGAATCATCTTTCACTTCACAAGCCACAAATCACAATGTGTCCATAATGTTAATTACAGCACTTAGTGTAGAATTAAATCTACGTATATAACAGTAATTACAATAATTATTGTTACTGTGGTGCAATTGTAGTACCATTTGTGCCCTCTCAGATCATGAATCGCCTCAACTTGCATTTCTGCCATTGGTGCTTTGTATACTTTCGCTTTTTTCCCCCCCTCCATCCGAGGGAATGGAGAAGTTCAATTAGCGTAGCCTGAAACAGCACTTCTCACACCCTGCAATTCATTACTTACCAGCAACAGGAAGGAGGAAAAAAAATAAAAAAAGAAGGAAGGAAAAAAAAAGCTGTCCTGTTCTGAGCTGCAAAAGCTAAGCTTATTAAGCTAATTGCTCAGGACTACTCTGTGTCTACAGAGCAGATATAACTAGGGATAAGCAGGGTATGTGGTTCAAGGGTTTCATTATTTAGTTATAGGCTATATTTGCTACCAACACCAGCACTTTCAAACTAGTACTGCAATTTATGATGTAGTTTCACTTTGAAGATCCAAAAGGCCACAGCCTAGAAAACCTATTAGTAAAGGTATTTCAGATGCACAAGTAATTCCTAGTCAAATGTTGTTACAGTTCCCACTGTTGATCAATAAGATATCTCTTTGGTACATATGTTTTTGTCTAAATCTCAGGACATTAGGGAAAAAAAAAAAAAAGACTCTCAGGGTCTGGAGAATAGGCCACAGTTTTGGGTCTCCCAGTTGCCTAAATCAGAGAATTATGGCTCTCCCTGCTGGTAAGCCACTCTCCATCCAATGGAAACTAAAGCACACAAAAAAAATAAGGGAGATGGAGGGAAGATGTTACTTACCTGGGCCTCATCCCCAATACAGTCAAAATGCATTTGGATGTACATCTGTTAAGAAGTGCTCTTAAATTCCACTGGTGATACTTGCCCTATTAATAGATTGATACCTCTCTGTTATGCTCCCATATGACCTTTTCCCTCAATGCGCTAAGCAGGATAGGAACGAAAGTGTTAGCTTGCATGCTTCTCTGCTATGTCTCACATCTGATATACGACAAACTAAGAAATGAGCAATCCAGGAAGTGATTAAAAAGCCCTTAAGAGCTGGTAACTCATAAGCTGATGTAGAATGTATGTTGAATCAGTACTACATTATGGTTCTGAAAGTACTGAATGTTTGAGTTTCCAGGCGAGACAAAAATGCACATTCTGCTTTACTGTGACCATCGTTATCCTTTCAAAAGTTAGGAGTTTTACTCTCAGTGAACAAGCAGAAGCTCCTCAAGTCATCCTTATTTTCACTGTTTGGTAGAACAATTTTATACTGGTGTATAGCTGCATACACATTCTAATCTGAAATAAAACAGAAAAGTGAGTACACTAAATGGAACTAGAGAGTGAGGACATTAATCTACAAGCGGCTATTATTCCAAATAGGTCAGAAAACAATATCAGAGCAAATTTTTAGTTCAGCGATATGTTTAAGACAGCAAATGTTGTGCCTGATGCTTACTATGCAAATACATAAGGAGATGCTCTCGCTTCACGACAATGTATGTAGGAACAGAACATGGTGGTAAGGCAGTCAGAACTATTTATATGTACCTACTTCCCGTTTTCCTGACCTAGTGCAGATCTCAGCACAACTCTTCACTATGCAGCACATACATACCCTTCCAGTAAGTCACACAAGAAGTTATACACAGTGCAAGGCAGATGGCTCCAGAATGGATTCTAAGTTCACAGAGCAGTCTTACAGAACATACCTTCAGATATTTATTTTTCACTGTGAAATATAGTGAGTACAGTATTTAGAAATTAGTTCTATGCCTCTTGCAAACCCAAAATTCTCACTGAACCAGAAAAGAATTTTGTTAAAAAGGTTATCACTGTAAATCTTTTCTTTGAGCTGCTAAGGGACTTTCCATTATGGTAAGACAAGCAACCACAAATTTAGTGCCAACTGGAAGAGCAATAAAAATAAAAAAATGGAGAAGTAATTTTTATGGACTGACTTTTGAAAAACAAAAACATAGTCAGGGAACATAATATAATTACTTACCAACCCAAAAGAACCTGTAGCTTTGATTTCACTAATACACCCATGAGGTGAAAAAATAATAAAACTCTAGTGAACAGAGGACAATTTTGCTGTAGGCACAAAATACCATTTATTTTAATATGAGAACATTATGATTAATAGAATCATTTTTTACACCTAGGTCTACTGTTTGTAATAGAAAGTTTCAAACAAATTGCACCATAAGTTACACGTAATGAACAATCACCTATTGCAAACTGCTATCAACATTTTTACAACCAAAAGGGGATCTATGTTATCTTAATAATAGCTTATTAAAACGATCAAGAGTTTACAGTAGAGTGCAAGAAGTACACAGAAAATCAGAGGAAGAGAGACAGCAAAAGCTCTGTGACAACCTTTACTAAAAGCAATTAATTTTTGTAAATGAGAACCTGATAATTTCATGAGCATGCTTATGTGCTGAGATTATCTCAAACATAAGAGGCACTCTAAAAAAAGTTTTCAGCACAATAATGTCAGCTCATTGCAATTTATTGCAAGAATAAAATTATGTATCAGGGAGGTGGCATTAACTTTTTGTCTTATTTACAGAGCAACCTGGAAACGATTTAGCTTTCTCTAGTCAGTACTTTTGTTCTAGTTACTGTGAGACAAACTCCATTAGCCTTTACCAGCGAATTAAAAAAGCTGATTTCATTGCTGTTCCTTCATCTTTTAGGCCAGTGACATCAAAGCTATTTGATCTTTTTTAACTAGCTAAATATACTTGACTCACATTAGTTGGTTTCATGTTTCTTCTAATTAGATTGTTTTTCCTCAGTTTTTAGCAGTAGGAGAATGCTACTTTGCATAATTTCTTGTAAAGAGCCAGTCTATCCAGAGATGATGGTTGCTTTTTCTCCAACTGAACAACAAAATTTTCCTATTGTCTTTGACTGTCTATACTATTACTGGTCAGTATAGTAAAATATCTGGTAAAATCAAAAGCTGTTACTGAAAGGGATTAGTAGCAATTATTACTATTACTTAAAAAAAAAAAATATATATATATATATAAAAGTCAGGCATTCCTGAAAGCAACTCCACAAACATAATATGGCTAACCTCTGTAATTTCCTAAGTCCGACTACATTGTATTAGCAAACAAAATCAAGATTGGCTCCTCCTCCTCAGCACTGGATAAGATGATAAAAGCAGTAAATAATACTGAGATGTATGTAACTGCCATAAGGGAATACTGGCTATGAGTAATGAGGGAAAGACCCGTGATAAAACAAGTGATAGCAGAACTGAGGCAGATTTCAGAGTTTCTGAAAGGCAGTATGTCTCTGATCTCAGGCAAGAGCCATTTGAAAACATTACATTTTTCTAATTACATAAGCGTCTGGATTTTATTGCTGGGGAAAAACAATTTTTCCTCCTTTGAGCTAAACTTCATTTATGCACGTGTTACTCCTAGTGCTATCAAAAACAGCAGCATATGCACAAAGGTTACAGAAGACAATGGATGGACTGTAGCACATAATCTTGAAAAGATATGCAAGGAGTTAACATTAGCTTTTTGGATGCCACTAATCTTCTCCAATGGTTTAAAAAGTAGCTAAGAAAGTAAAGACAAAAAATATGTATTCTACAGCTACCTCCACTTCATGCCTATTTAAGGATAGCTGTTGGGTTTGATTGTTCTTTCATGTTATGGACTTACTTCCCTACCCTGTAAACAATACTATTTACAGAGAGACCCTTTTACAAAACAGTATTACAAACAGTCTCGTCTGTGGTTCAGAGAAAAAAAAATAAGAATGAAAAGTTTAGAGAATATAGTTTCCAAATTCTGAAGTTTGGTCTAAAGGAATAGTTCTTCAAGAAGAGTTTTATTATGAAGCTTTAGTATGAGCAAAACAATGTTTATTACAAAATAATTCTATATAGGAAAACTGCTTCCTCGGAGCATCTTTACCAGCATCTCACTTCTATTTGTGTTTCTAGGTACAATCTCTTTATATTCTTGCACATAAAAGAGACAGCTAAAAGCCCCCTTCAGAAATGTACTGAGCTACCAACCTCCTTTTACAGGAAGTAGAGAGTGCAGGTGGAGTATTGAGCACCTCAGTGCCTGGTGTGACACCACCACAGGTGCCCTAACTCATCTGCATCAACAATTCTCCAAAATTCCTTTGTTACACACAAAACCAAGATTGCTCATGACAGGGTCACAAGGCAGAACAGCTTTCTGAGTGTGGTACAAACATTCAAACAGCTCTGTGGGTGCTGTAGTTGATCATGCTTTGTATTTGCTCTTTTTCATTCAGTCTTGCACCTTAAAGTAATAATCCATATCACAGTTGATTTTTTTTTTATAAATAAAAGTTGATTTTTATTTTTTATAGAATCACTAATTGAAATTTCTCTGAAAGAGAACAAACTTTGGTTCTATAAATCTTAAAATGCTTTCACCTAGAGCAGCAGTTACATTATTGAACCACACTATTGAAAATAATCTTCTGAATTCACACATCATCCATAAATTCAAACTATATCTCCCTTACAGTTCACTTCCTATGTCACTGAGTATCTCTTTTCCTCATAAACCCTAAATTCTCTAGCACTTAATTTTAAAATAGAAAAAAATGTATAGAAATAGGGACTTTTTTTAGAAAAAACTATCATCTCTTTCTAAGTACTGTTAAAGTTACTATTAAAGAGAGAGTGCGTGCGTATACACACATACAAATGAAAAGGTATTTGGGATCAAAACCTAGACATATAATGATACAATGAGACCTTATCTTTGGTGGATGTATTGTATCTACTACTAACAGACACGAGGCTTTCTCTACAGTTTTCACTTTAGCAACACTTGTCAGTTTGTCACACTAGTATGTTTTAAGCTGAACTTCAAGATAATGGCAAGGGGAGTTTATTATTAAAAAAAAAAAAAAAAAAAAAAAAAAAACTCTTACAAAGATAACTTGTTTGTCAAGCATTGTAAGAGTTGATAAGAAAGCTGTGGCATTCCTGGAAACTTTGGGCTACTGTGTAGCAGGATGAAAGTTAAAGGCTAAAATACTCACTGGGTGCATATATGAAACTGTTTTTGCAGGAACCTACCATTCCATAGAGGCTAATTGTTTGCAAAAGGATACTCAGAATTTCACATGTATTTCTGATTTTGGAAATGAAATACACATAACTAGATACAATTTTTCTCTCTTCCTTTTACTTAGTCAATTCCTATTGAGGAATACACTGCCTAATTGTACCTATTACTATGCCGAAAGACTGAAACTCATCTGAAACTGGTGTGATAGTAACTTCCATAACCGTAAGAGAGAAAGCGGGACTCTCATCTCTTGTTTTGAGTTACTCTTAACAATTAAATTTCTATCCAAGCAGTTTCTACTTAACTGAATAAAATAAAATAAAATAAAATAAAATAAAATAAAATAAAATAAAATAAAATAAAATAAAGAAGCCATACAACCAGTTTAAGTTGCAATTTTGAGAGCTCTGCAAGGATTCTTTAGCTCTACTGTTAGCATTATTGTCCAGCATTACAGGAAAAAAGCATCTTGATCCATATTTCAAATTCAACTGTAAAGTTAGACATCCAGAAAAAGTTCAACTTGGCTCAGCACAATCTAACTTTCTAAGCACGTTCATTAGAATTGCATGGAGGAGAAAAACAATCAGACTAAGACTGTTCTCTCCTAGAATCTCAGCCTTCTTTAGATTTTCATATATTAGATACTATAGGACAAGACAAAAAAGCATACAAATAAGTAAATATCACATATCTTTTGTTAAAGCAAACAGTTTCTCCCCCAAAAAAAAAAAACCCAAAACAGATGCATATATACCTTCGCTTTTATATATATCTTATATACACATATGGAAAGCAATAAAGAGATGAGCAGTTGACTAAGTTTTTTCTTTTTTTTTTATTTTTCCCAGCAACTGACTCCACTGGAATTTATTGAAGTGCATCCTGGATCATAAACCACATCATGAAAGAGACAGAAGTTTATGGCAGTGATCTAAGTAGCTCTAATACAGAATACTTTCCCAAGTCAGATAAATTGACTATGAAAATAATAAATAAAGAAGTATACAAAAGGCCACTTGAGTTAGTTTATATATTGATTTTTCCGAATCTGTTAGAAAGTGAGCTTAAGAGATGCCAGTGTATAAGATGAACAGTTGCAGATGAAATTAACATGGAAAAGGATATAAAAATTTCCCCCAACTGATTTCTAAACTTTCAGGGAGCAACTTACTGCATTCTTATTCATCACAAACCAGCAGTTTTTTTGAGTTGTTGCTCATGCTTCTTCCTCCCTGGATGCACTGTCACAGCCTAGGAAATGGCTAGTCATTCTGAAATTGAAATAGATTCAAAGATTATACACAGTCCAGCTCATACAGAAAGCAAACAGCTTTCTCACCTGTTAAATATTCTGATACCAGAGAAAGCAACTTGGTTCTGTGACTAAAACAATAGTCTGAAAAATCAGGCTTTCATTTCTGTTCTGCATTGTGATCTAGAGTGGGTTATTTCAATGACCTGTTAGTCTCAGTTTTTCTTCCTTAGAAAGATAACAAAAATTAAACTTTCCTTGTAAAATGCTTGGATTTAAGAGTGAAAAAAAATGTTCATGTCAGAATAATACATACATTCTTGTCACACACAACAGTCAGCTGTACAAACAGTTTATATCCAAGGAATTAACAAAATAAAGAGTTAAAGGAAGGAATACCAGGTAGGTCTTCTCCACAAAAACTCAAAACATTAGCTAACTAATATTTTTTTTCCATATAGCAAATATCACAGGCTATCATAAATACATTTTAATGCATATAACAATTTTAAAATAAGTAATTTCTGTGCAGTTTACCTTAAAAATTTCTTTTTCTAAACAGGCACTTAGAAGTTACTTTTCTAATGTCATTAGATATTAATATTTTATTTAAATCTAATCTATAATGACATTACTTAAGTCACTTATAAAAAGGCATATTTTAATAGTGAACGAAAAGAGATTTGTCTATTTCTGCTGGTAAGAAATAGGTCAAGAAACAGTAAAATATGTCTGGAATCAATGAAAACATAGTAACTTGATAAGAAAATAGTAACACTACTTTCAAAGCTTAGTGGCCACTGAAATGGAATACATTTGTATGAATTTCCTTACATGCATCTCAAAACACCAGAATAGCTGAATTATTTATTTCACAAGAACTCATACATATAAGCATGATTTTAGATATTTAAGATGCAAAAGATTCTGACAGAAGTTTGCATATTTTTGTAATACTTACTTTCACCCAAATGCATACAAGAAAATTATTCAAGTTACAACATAGTTTATTAGAATGCTGACTTTAACGATTTTTTTATTTTTTTTTTTTATTTTAAAACCTGATTTATAACATAAACAGTAAAGCTTCCCAAAATTTAATCTGGAACACCGATTTTTAAAAGGGATATTAATGGAAGTTAAAACAAGGCTATTTTCATAAAATACAAAAAATTTTAAAAATTTAAAATACTCAATCTTTCTAAAATATTATGGAGCAGGTAAATTGGCATAAATTTAACACAAGTTCTTTCTAATTAAAAAACAAAAGTGGTTCTGAAAGTAAATCAACAATCCCCTAGTGCACATATCAAGAAAAAAAAAAGATCAAAAGCAGTAACTGGTATCTTTCCTTCCAGTGTTAATTAGCAATTAAAAATCTTAGCTTCATTAGTACCTATTCTGAAAGAGTTTGATTATTTTTTGTGGGGGAAGCAGATGTTATACAGACAAATCCTGCAAGAGAAATCATGAAAATTAACCAGTTTTGAAAATGTTCGTTTTCATCACAGATTAGTTGGTTTTTTTAATAAAAAAAGAAAAGAAAAAAAGAAAAAAAGAAATGGACTTCATTACTTCTTTTTGAATAAGGATATTCCTGGAAAACCTCAGCTTTCATTTGCACACGCAGCAGTTGCATGTATTGCATTATTCTACTGGCCAAGTGGTATTTTTTCTCCACCACAGTTCACATATGTATGATGATTTTAAGTAGAAATATATGTATGTGAAACAATTCTTTGGTACAATACAGAAATTGACATCTCATACTATTTGGATTGACTGCAAGTTCCAAGGAAAAATTAACTTCCTGATTTGTAGGGGTAGGGGAAAAACTTGTCATTGTTTCAAAACAGAGTAGATTAAATTAGTGTCCCTTTATGGATTTCAAGTGTCTTCCATTTGTAATTTACTTGATGTCTTCAGTATTGATTTCATTTTCACTTGCATTATTACAGCTGAATATTTCCTGCATACAAGGTAATCATCAAGATAGCAGCAAATCCTGTTAGTAAACCAGCATTCTGTATAAGGAAGAATGTGAGATCCATCTTTCTTCCTGTTACTTTGTCTCTCAGCATATCATTCATCTCTGGGAACTAGAGGAAAAAAAACAGTATTTTAGGTAAGTATTGCCATCTTGTGGTAACACGTATAATTTAAAGGCATAAGGAACAAGCACATTGCTGCTTTGTACTGAAGTGTAGATATAATGGAGGATAAAGGCAGTCACAGGACAAGGTTACCCAGTTTCCCTGGAAAACCACTTCATAAATAACTTTCTTACTTCAGGAATCTTCTAGGGTCTAACTCCTAGCAGTTGCCCATATTGTGCTCAATATTGTGTTGTTTCCTTCACTGACAAAGAAATCCTCTTTAAGGGTGTGGAAGATTAGGATTCTTCTGCTTTATTAGCAAACAAACAAAGTGAACATGAAATCAAGGGAAATGCTTCAGAAATAGGAAGTCTTACAAATGGAACATCTGGGTGACTAACTAGTTAGGAAGAAATAACAAGGCTGCTGTGAAACTAATGGTAACATATAGCCCATCTTCATTCAGCAACGTGCACTTGAAGGGCAAAGAATGATCTACTTGTAACTGCTGAAGCACAGATACTTCTTCAGAGACAAAGGCAGTGGGGATAGATGAATGCTGGTGATAAGGTACCCAATAACACAGGGTGATCCAGGATATGTCTGCTGCAGATAAAGGTACTTGCACTTGACATTAACAAACATAATCAAATAGGCTTTAAATTATCTTGCTGGTGTGCTGAGAGTAACATCACCAGAACACAACAAAGACTGTAAATTTCAGTGTCCGTTCAGAAACCTTTAGGCAGCATGACTCAGAAGCTGTATCTTTGATCTCACAAGGCAAAAATAGTTATTGAAGGCAATGCAGTTCTCAGACTAAGTTTAGTGCGGAAGTGACCAAACTTTCTCAGAAGACATCCCAGAATGCTGTAACCCTCTTGCACAAGAGGTAACAACAACAACAAACCAGATCAGCTTCATGCCACACAACAAGGCTCTTTTATGCTCCACACCCCAGCATACACAGTCTCACATGCTCCCAACCTTACCATGCAGCATTCTTACTGCCAGAGGCTGGACTGTGCCTGTGGTTCAAAGTAGAGATGAGAAGGGAAGCAGAAACATCATTCTTGTTAGCCCTACCTGCTTCTGGACAGGCAGCACAGAGGTGTGTTAAAATCACGAGAGAAAAGTAGAAAAACAGATCTCTGTACAGAGTAATGCATATCTCTATTTCAGATTTTCAGAGAGAAAAGTTTCAGAGAAGTGATACAATTCAAATCCTATAGAAAGAGAGGCAGAGACACAGATACAGAAAGAGAGCACAGGACAACAAATACAAAGAAAAAATGTTATGTGTTTTAAGGGCTTTAATAATAACAATTTTAAGCTGAGTCATTCTAAATTTATGTTCTGAGTATTACACATGGTGCATTCTGAGTGCACTACTATTCATAATACAAGAGCGCAAACAACTGAAAAGCACTAGCAATAAGGTACTGCAACTGTTTCCTTGTAAAGGAAACTATTTGTGTGTTTTCATTTAATGCTAAAAAGATTACTTAAGAATTATGGATGATTACTGATGGCTATACTAAGAAGTATATAATAGTTATTAGGTAACAGTATACAGTTCTTAACTGTACATAAGTCAAACTGAGCTTGTCTCACTTCAAAACACCTTCAAAATATACTAAAATGACCTGCCCCATATCATGCAATCAAAGGCTTTCATTAAGGTTATAATTGACAATTTAGCATCTAATAATAATAAATAGAAGACTCTGACAGGAAAGGAACAAATTACTAAATTCCTCTGGAGAGACTGCTACTGCAGCCTTTGTTTTCTTGCAGAATTAACAGATAAGTGAAAATGAAATTGTTCCTCACCATATCTGCCAGAGAGATGTACAGGAACATTCCACCAGCTACAGCAAAGATGATGTTAGGAGCAAAGTTATTGCCTACTAATATACCAAAAGCCATTCCAATGTAACAGGAGCACGCAGACAGAAAGTTGAAAAACAGAGCCTGCCGAGTACTCATTCCTGCATTAAGCAAGATGACAAAGTCTCCTAAAAAAGGAAAAACAGCAAATGATACTTTGATTATTTTTTTTACTTCAAAGAATATCTGAAGAAACATGTGTGATTGTAGACAAGTTATAACTCACAACTACTTTTCTTCAAATACATGAAGAGCATTTTCCCTCAACACTCAGTTAACTGAAATATTCTAACACAAGCAGATGATACACAATGATGCTAATATGCTACTAATAATAGGTAAAGTCAAAAACAAACAAAAAACAAAAACAAATAGGGTAACACATGCTCTTCCATTCACCTCAGAAACTTCCTATGCTAGATGGTGCATTTTGGTGTTTAGTAAGTTTTTGATTCATATTTTTCCATTAATTTGTGTAAACATTTTTACAAATGCCAACTTTTGGCAAGCACAAGCTCCTGTAGCAGCTATTTTCACAGTTAGCATGCTAAATGTAGTTCCTTACCCAGTTCATGAGGAAACTCCTCACATAAGATGGCTATGGAGGTACTAAGTCCTTGAAACAGGGACAAAGTGAAAGAAGCACCAATAGCTAAACCATCTATGAAATTATGCACAGCATCACTCAGAGTTATCATCCAAGCAATGGTTCCAATCTTTGACAGGGGGCGCCCCTTGAGACATTTACACAAGCTGCCAGAAGTTTCTTCTTCCTGAAGAAATAACACAACAGACAATTACCTACACGATTTAACTACTAGGATCAAGCCAAGGAACACTCTCCTGGCTTTAAATGAATGCAGCATATAAATTTGAACTACTAACAGAGACCGAAATCTTTGATCCAAAAAGTGAAAGACACAGATAACAAAAACACATGTGTATCTTTCGTCAAGTTAACATATCGTTACACATAACTCCCTTTCAGCTGACACAGGAAACAACTGTGATCACAGGTGGCCTGAACACCTCTCTGACTGCATCTCTCAGATTATGCCAAGAATCTATATGGCTCTCTACAGACACCTTCTCAGGCACCTCCATTAAGTCTGTAGAATGGGAAGAGTCTGGATCAGGTGACTGACAACACCCATATTTCCTATCCAAAGGAGATCTCAACCAATCAGCCACTATCGGTACCTCATGGCCCCAGATACACACTTAAACCCTGCAGTGATAGCCACCCACACATGATTCTAGACACACACCTAGATGTATTATTTCTAATTCTGGCCAATGCTTGTCAAGGTAAGCTATTCAAATAACATTCCACAAAGTGAATGTGTGGTAGAAACTGCAGTATGTAATTCTTGCTGTGTTAGTTGAAGACTCAAGAGCATAAAAGCAACAGGCTATTATAAAACTTTAATGCACATGCACATTAGACCTCTCAATAATTTCTCCCAGTAGTGGAAATAATTTATACATCTGGTGCCTTGAAGTAATGAAAAACTTCAAGCAGATAAAAGGAATTGTCATTTTAGTCGGGAGCACAAACTAATTTCCCTTAACAAAAAATCCTGAGAACTCATTTTGATCGTTTCTTTAATTTCTGTTTATGCACATATACTGCAGCTACATTGTAAGTACTACAGTATTTGGTTTTGCATATAAGGAATTAACTAGTGTTTAAAATTGGGAAAGAGAAGTTTATATATATGTGCAATTGCACATCTACATGTTTAAGCACTTCTCCCTCTCCTGTAGCCAAGCCCTTCATGCCAATGGATACAAATTCCTTTGATTATGAAAGGATCATAGATATTATTCCAATATTTTTTCCTTAATTATTAAAAAAGAATATTTCACATAGATTTAGTTTTGCCATGTCAAATGTAAATGCTACCAGGCAACTAAATTTTATGAGCTTAGCAATTGGAAATATATAATAAATGATTACAAAAACTTTAACTACACAGCAATAAGGTCTGACATCTTACAAATCAGGCTTTTATCTGACGTACTATATTCGTGTATGCTGGAGCTGCCTTGGGACAGGACAAAAGTTCAGCTCAGGGATTTCTGAATCAGACATGTAACATTACACCTGGAACTAGTAGCTAATAAAATCTTCATAGATCAGTTCTGTCACTACCATAAAGCAAAGTTATAGCTCCTGTTGAGATTTAAAAATGCTGAAATTATACTTTTATAAAGCAAAATGGCATCCAAAAGTTGAGAGATATCTGCTGATTCAGATACATTAGTTTTACAGTTGTAATGTACGTTTTCATGTTTCAGTTTTTGGATGGTTCACTCTTACAACCCATCTAACGTACAGGCAATAACAGTTTTGGGGTTCCTGTGGAGGGTGAAATGTAATTTGTACCTATGCTAATTCTGTTTGAGATGACTTCTCAATCTCTCTCTTAAATCACAGAGATAACTTCATTTTATTTCAAGAAAGAAATGTTTTAAATCAAGACACAGAAAATGTATTTATTAGAATGAAAAAAGAAATATCATTATGACAGACCCCAAATACAATCAGCCAAGCTCTTACATCTATTTCCCCAGCTTTTTGAGCTGAAGTTCTATTACCTGGTAAATTTCCTTCAAGCTGCCTAAGAACTGATTGAAGTATCATTTTCTAGACAGTCTCAGATCTGCCCAAAGCACATCCTCCTTCATGGGCATGCTTTAAGCTTCACTAAGGAAAGTAAGCTAGAGGCAATGCACAGTTTTTCATTTTGAATAATTCATATGATTATCTACCAAGAACAAACCTTGTTCTTTACAGAAACAATAGAAAACAGCTGTGACAACTACTTTTTGATAAAGCACCAGCATTAAGCTCAGGGCATTGTATTTTAAAAAGGCATAGTAGCAAGTTTTATTACACATAAAAAACAGATAGGTAGTGGTGGTTTTGTGCTATAAAAACTTTGTTACCAGAGGTAAAAAATATCCCCCACCAACTATTGAGCATCTCTGTGAAAGAAACAGTGTTATGAGAAGATTTTATTAGGTCGAGAATTCCTAAAGTAACAATGAAAACACTGAAAAATATACATGTGCAGAAATATCATTTGCAAATATGTGTTAATATTTGTACCTATCACTGCATAGATTTTGCTTGGGAACCTTGTGCATGTCTAACTCTGTGATAACTGTAGAACATAAATTAATTTATCCACAGAAGTAAAGGAGCTATTTTCTTATACCAGTTACAAAAGAACTCCAATGAAATTCCAGAGCACTGGATATGTATGACAAAGAAGAATTTGACCTGGAGTGTGGTTTTTGTTGAAATATATGATTTATAAATAAAAACTGTGATTATTCTCTTCATACAGGCAAAGAAGCTTCAGGATTGAGTAAGAAAAGAAAAAAAAATGTTATTAAGAATTAGCTGTTGAATAGATCATGAATGGGATAAACTCTGGAAATTATCTGAGGTCCAGGATTTGGGACTGCTTTGTCTGGGGAACTTTTGAAGTAATGACCATTGCAATTAATTTAGGAAAAGAGTATTGATTTACTTCTAAAAATTGCCTCTTTAATCCAATCTTTCAAAATGAAGAGACAACTGTAGGTTTGAAATTAGGAATACGATTCTGAGAAGTCTCTGTAAGCTACTTGCTCTCTGCAATTTACTGGTTAGCCTTGAAGTATAATAATTCTTGCTGATAATCTACTTTTGATAATGTTTCAACTTCTTGTAAATTATATGAGACATTGCTCATCCAGGTTTACATTAGGAATATTACTAGATTACAGATTTCACAAAAGTAGATGATAGTAGATATATTCTTAATGTCAAGATAAGGCAGAATCACAATAAATTTACCTTACAAATATTTAAGATTCCAAAGCAAAAACTAACAGCGATCTTCTCTGCTGAACTGTTCCTACTTTGCCATAGCACTTGAGCTTTTGCTCTTCTTTTTCCCCTCCCAGCCCCCTAAAGCAAGGCTCATCCTTATGAAGTAAAGACACAGAGACTATCCTATTTTATGCTGTGGTATCTCATCAGCTTACTATTGCTATATCCAATACATCTGCAAGTCTTTCAAGCACAAACCAGGAACCAATTCTGTTAAAAGTTTTGTAGAGAAGAGTTAAGATTATGCAGAACAGCTTTTGCCAGGGAAAAAAAACAAACAAACAAACAAAAAAACCCACAAAGCTCAAATGAGTTACAAGCTAAAAGTTTACAAAAGCTAACAAAAGTAATAGAATTTGGCATTAGGTCTCTCTCTAGGCATACTTATGTAATCAGTAGGAATAAATACAAAGAAGCTGTCTATTTTCATACCTGTGCTGAGACCACACTAATGCTGTCAAAACCAAGATTTCCATTGCTCTCTACGACGGCTGAATTTGCATAACACATCACCCCATTGTTGGATGCTGGTGGTTTGGGTGGACTAGTCTTATCCTGAGGATGATTCTGCTCACCATTTTCAAAGTCATGGTGACCAGTCTAAGTGGAAAAGGGAAAAAAAGCAGGTGACATACTAGACATACTCATGTGGTTTCCACACTTGGCAAATGCTTAAATAAATAGTCCACACAGTCTGAAATTCAAACTTATCTAACTCCATAACTTACCTCTAATTTTTAACTTATATCCTGATTAACTAAAACAGATATATGTGGTTAATTTTTTATTCATGTAACAAAGTCTGATAAGGAGTGAACCACACATTTTCTTGTTATTCATAATGTAAAGCAGGCTTGCTCTAAATGTAAAGCAGTGCCAGAGCATAGGGGAAACACAGAGACAAATGAGAGATTCAAGCATTGCCAGCACAGTCCAACTACACTTTACAGACTGAATAAGAAGGTATATGTCTCACACTGATTTCTCCTGTCTAAGGGGGAGCAAAACTTCATTCTCTCCAACTTTTGCTTTTCATTTTTTCCTGACATGTTTAGCTAGAAGGATAAAGACTTAGCCCTTGAGACAGCTAGATCACGTCAACAATAGTAGACTGCATTCACAACATCTGGATCCTATTCCTGGTTCTACTAGCAACTGCCTTAGAAAAAAAGAAAATTGCTTCCCTTTTCCATACTGATTTTAAACAGATAGTTTGGATCACTTCTGAAAGGCTGAAATCCTCAACAACAACAAAGAAAAAAAAGCCTACATTTTATTAAATTATCAATATTTAAGAAAATATAATAGCTACTTTAAGGTGAGGCTCATGCAGCTAAGTAAAACCTTTTGTTACCTGATTATGGATCTTCAATATCACTTTAAGAATCCTTTCCACAAAGAAGAGAATATAGAATCCGCCAAACACTGCAATTGCTTTTTCAATGTAGTTATCTACTTTGGGGTCAAACCCAAATGCCTACCAGCAAAGGTAAAATAAAAACAATGCATGTTAGTCAATAATCTTAGTACCCTAAGGGAAAAACAAACAATCCCCACTACTCTAAAATACAGATTGTATCCTTATCACCCATGAGTCTCAATGGGCCTGAAATTATCAAAGGTTCTGGCCCCTGTAGATTTTTAAATCTGGAATCTGTGTCAAATATGTTTTCAATATAGTATAATTTTACATTCAGAACCTATCAATTAATTTCAAAAGAAGGAAGTCTAACCCACTGCCCATTGAAGTCCACTAGAATCTTACAAAAACATCTCTCTCCTTGCCTAGAGGCAGAATAACTCAGTTTTTCATGTTACAGCTACATACAGTTCTTGATGACCCTCCTCATCCAGTGAGAAGGGAAGTGAAGGCCAACTGCACTGCAGGCTATCAGCAACTCTGGTTGTTACAAACTAACTGAGAACCCCACTACAGAATTCATCATTCACTTTAGAAATTAGTATGAAAAACAAATAACAATTTCTCATGCTTACTTCTGGAATGAGCTGAAAAATGGCATTAGAAAAGAGAGTACCAATGGCCAAGCCCACAAAATAGGTTAGAATCTTTGGGAAATATGACTTCTTTAGGAGTGGAGTTAAAATCAATCCCAGAAGTGATGCCAGGTTAATCAGAGTCACAGCCAGGAAACCAAATCCCCAAACTGTGAATGAACAAGCAGAAACAAATATTTTAGTAAAATCGACACTTCAGGATGCTTGTGATTTTTTTCTAACAGTTCATGGAACTACGGAAAAAAAGAATGTTTTCCTACCTAAACTTAAACTTTAGTACAAAAAAGAAAGCCTTAAAATACACAGTTTAAGATAAAAATGTATTGACAAAAGGAAAGCAAAATCTAGGAATGTTATCCAGACTTCCACATTACAAAGAATATACAAAGAAAAAGAATAAATAAAAAAGAAGTTATCCCATAATTAAACTTCATAAACTTCAAGAAAAATGTTGTAAGCTGCAAAACAAGTTAGAAAACTATCAGATATTCATGGTACCAAAGTTACAGCATTACATGCTGCATTTCTCTATGTCTTGTATGCACCACTCTTGAAAGTGGTTTTATTTACTCAGACCTCATCCAGATTAAATTCTTCCTGAGTGCTTAGTCTGACTTCATGTATCAGAGCAGAGTAATCTGCTTAGGACAAACAAGCCTCTTCCACAATGACTGGTGGCACAGACAGCTTTAGCCAACTACCATTATTCTTTCTGTCCCTAGAAGAGTGGCCCCAACAAGAAGATCTCCAAGATGGTCTGCTCTTGGCCTTCCTGAGACAACCACCAGAACAAAACCACTGCTCTGGCCTTCCTGAGGCAGACTCCTCCTGAGCATAATCCTAAAGTCAGGAGGAGTTTTGGGCATCAAAACATTTGCCTGACAGAAGGAATATCACTGGGGCTTAGAAGCTCTCTTTCAGAGAAGCAAGAAAGGGAACAGCATAAGCGTGTCCCTACGGTCAGCAAGGTTAGATATTAGATCTACAAAGACCAAGGAAAATAGACATGTTCTATGCTGCCTTTTAACTTTTACTCTGTTTCTGCAACACTTTATTTATTTATTTTTATTATTGCAGGTAGCTGCTCTATAAAACCTACTGTACTGATTGCTCTGTTTATCTTCATCATTCATATTTTCAAGGTCAAGATACTCTTAAGTGTGCAGGAGTCCCTGGGCACAAAATTCACATAATAACTACTGGAAACATGGAGAGATGATTTCGTATTACAGGGACAATAATTGAAATCAGGTGGTCTCAATGCTGCCAAAGTACAGACTTGTTTCGTGAAGGGGTGAGGAAGGATCAATAGAGGAATATGTCTGCATTAAAGGATCTTTCTGTGGATCTCCCTTCAAACTAGGTCCTACAACATATCATAGACTCTTATTTTAAACCCTATGGTTTAAAAACCCTAAATAGGGCCTCACAGATTTCCTGCTGTGCACCAAGGGAGGGGCAGGGAGAAGGCTCCCTTGCTTATCTGGCTACTGGACATTGCTTCTGAGCTGGAAGGATAAAAGAAAAATAGGAGGGATGGTCTAAACAGCTTAAGAGGTCAACTATATGTCAGGCTTTCCATGAACAAGCTACTTAGTCAAAAAAAAAAAAAAGAAAAGAAAAAAAGACAGATCCTACATTTCTGTGCAGATGTTGGGGTCTTCTGGCCTTCTTGACCATTTGTGCTCTCACATTTTGTAAGCAGCAAAAAACAATCACAGTAAATTGGTGCCATGGATACAGTGATTGAATATAATTAAAAATTACAGCTATATCCAGGTTTTAGGAAGCCTCAGTTCTTTATAAATTGTATTGATCATATTGTTATGGCATTACAACATTGCTGTAGCTCTGCTAATAAATTCTATCACCAGTCTGATACAGAATCCTGTTCATACACAACTTTTTTGATATCAGCAGAAATTTGGGATATTGAGAGTACAAAGGATAAGAGGATAAGTTTTAAGAGAGTCCCTGGGAACCATGAATTAATTTAAAAAACAAAGCAGGCTATTGCACATCCACAGCAAGTGATTTTACTAACCATCTGCTTCTTCTCTACCTTTTATTTTACTGAACTACATATTTCTGTGCAAATACAGAAGTAATCATGAGAAAAATAGCAGAAAAGAAGATTATGTTAAAGAGGCTGCTTAGTCGTTCAGAAATGTTCCATGCAAATGGTGAAGCATAGAAGATGACATGAAGGCAAGGAGTTTGGAAGAAATGTATTTTCCTCAGTAAGATAGCCCAGTGTCTCCCTTGTTTTCTGAATACCATCTGCAAATAATTCCACCCTAATGTAGTCTCTGGTAACTTTAGTTTGAGATGCTAAGATGCAAGCACATCCTGCTGAGATTACTGCTTTTCCTCTGCAAACCACTTGCACAGACTTCCCTTACCTACTTCCATCCTTTGTTCTATTAACCAGCTATTACTGAGCGTCTTTATGCCTCAGGGCACAAACCATTACCCAACAAAGCAGGTCAGAAAGACTCTTCCTTCTAATGGCAAATTATTCCATGACATCCTACTGGAGAGTTCTTTTGTTCTCTAAAGTGTTTTGAATAGATCAAAAAGCAGGATATATGATTAGATAGTCCATTCATCTGAAAAGCCCAATAATTTTATGCCCTCACTTTATAATTATACTATCCTAAACAAAAGAATTTCTATTATCTACATATAAATGCTCACAGTTCATCCGAGGAAAACCCATTCTAGCCCAAATATTAATGAAAGATATTAACTAACCTTGAAAAGACTGTGGTTTAGATGTATCCACAAAATCTTCTTGATGATCACATGGGTGAAAAATGAGCTGTTGCAAAACAGCAGGACATATTGCGGAGAAACTTGAATTTGACACTAGACTGTCATTCGGTATCCCATGCAGAGAAAAGATTTCCTCACCAGTAAAACACTGGAACAAAAATGTATTTTGTCAGCTTACTATATTAATGGAAAGAAATCCACCACCACCAAACAAACAAATAATCCCAGTTCCAACATCTTAATATAAGTTAACTCCTATTTTAAATAACTCAGTAACTCCAAGGAACCATACACACAGTTTATATGCTGGGCCTGAGTACCACGCTTGCATAATGTGAAGTGAAAGGAATTCAAAAGTATCTTAAGATAAGTCCATAATTCAGTGAAATGTGTTTTAAATTGACATTTGAGAATCTTATATCATACAAAGGAGACCAGTCAAACCTCATTATACATTTAGAGAAACATCTTCAAAATTAAGTCATGTGTAGTTATAAAATAATTAGTTATAAGAGGGTAGATACGTCCAAAATCTCAGTGACAAAATATGAAACAAAATGATCGGAAACTCAGTAACTGTATATTCATGCAACTGCTTTACTTCACCACTCTGCTTCATATTTATCTCCTCAAATTAGCTGTTCCAGAATGGTCCAATGTTAGCTATGTCTAGTGTTTTTGGCTAACTTCATAGCAATAACAGCTAACTGCAAGCATTACTTTGCAAAACCATTACATACTCCAAAGACACACATGCTTAATTTGGATCTTCATTTTCACACAATGGTACTTATGGTCAAGGATAAAGATTCTTGCCATACTACAGCAGTGTTCTTAGTTATTTTCATCCAAAAAGACAAAAGAAACTGTATGTGGAGGTACATATATATTTCACATTTTTATATGAAATATTCCACAGTAACTATCTTAAGTCTTTTCTCCAATGCTTCCTGCTTATTCACATCCTATGATGACCAAAAAGAGAATAGTTCTCTTTTTAGGAGGAAACAGAATTGTTTTGTCTGGCTGACTGTAAAAAAAAAAAAAAAATCACATTCTCAGACAAACAAAAAAGTCACCCCCTCTACAAGACCTTAAGTTAACACATAACATTCCCTTATAGTAAACCTCAGTGTTGTTCCAACAGAGTAAAGAGTAGAGCACTGGAAGCCTTAACAAAATGTAAACAAATAGTCACTCTTTACTCTTTTCAGTTCTGCTGTCATCAGATTCTACAGGTCTTCTATGCTATCATATTATGTTTAATAATTCACAAAAATGTGATTATGAAACTCTATATAATCTAGTGGGTTTCTAATGGGAAATGCATTTTAGCAAATTTTGGTAATTTTTTCAAAACACAAAAACACCATGTAATAAGTACAAAACCAGATTATGCATAGAAAATATTAATTAACCATAGTACGTATTAAGTAAACTTGAGGTTATAACTTTGGACACAAGCAAACAAATAAGCAAGAAATACCACTCAACAAATACTCTTTTAAGTGAGGACAAGAAATAGCATTTTATTTAATTACTACTATTATTTTGATCAGGGACAGTCATTTAATCTTCTCAGTAACTCCTACATGCCTCCATGAGCTAAAACAAGCTTGCATGGGTTCATTTGCACAATTAAAAGATTAATTAAAAGATTAAATCTATTAGAACCTTGGATCAGAGTAACCCATGTCACACCCTTTGTGATTTATATCGCAATAAATATATTATGACAACCACAGTACTGTAAAAACATAAGCTGTTTATTTTGCAGGACAGATAGCTGATCTCAGCGGAAAGGCAATTTAGCTTCATGGAACAGGGGATTAGATGGACCTCCTGGGTCAACAAATCTGCCATCATGCCTGCTATTTGGCTAGCCTTGTCACAGTGGTTAGGTGAGGGGACTGCCTCTAACAGGTCTCTCCCCCAGCAGCTAACGCACATTCGCAAAGATGTGACATAACTGATCATTTTCCTGAATTGTGTAAAAGTCATTAAAAAAAAAATGACCAGAAGGGGGGAGCTTTCAATTATCTGAATTTACACAGTTATACAGCGCTCAGATTAAGACACACATGCACGCTTGCACACACACAAAATAAACATGAACTAGGTTACTCATAATCAGATGTTTACTTTCCTTCTGGTGAGTTACTGCCAAAAATGATTGATTAGTATGAGATTTTTAAGAAGGTAAGTGAAATAAAGTGATATTCAACTCTATGATCTCTTTACACTATACATATGTGTGCACATATGTGTGTACATATGTGTTATATATGTGTGTGTGTTTATAAATTAAAAGCATACTTCATCTCACCATATTCAAGGAAATGATAATTATTCAGATAACAGTAAGACAAAGATACTTGGACAAGAAAGCAACAAAATCTGCTAAAATACCAAACAAGTACATTTTGTGTCTTGTAAATGTTTCATCCCTTTTTCTGATATTCTTTCATGATCTTATATTTGTTCCATCTTTGGTTTATCTGTAGTGCTACAGATGTGAAGTGTTAAGACCCTGTCTTACAATCTGCTCCTGGCAGCACTGTAGTGTCTAGATGTCACCAGATGAAATACTAGCCTAGTCCACAGAAGGGCTGAATAGAACTGTAGGACATAGAATAGCAAAGTAGTGCATACCTGCCTGAATCATATTTTTAACTTAAACTGAGACTGGATACAGAAGAATAGACACAAGTGAGTAGTAGGTCTTCCAAAACTTATTAGTAACAAATTAAAGCATCTAATGCTGACAGAGTGACTCAGCACAGGTAAGAACTGGGAGACACCCACAGAAAAATCTTCAATAACAGTCCTCCTGGAGGAGAAAGAGCTCCAAACCAAATGCAGCTGTCTGAGCACATTTATGTATATTGGTGATTTTGCTCACATGCTGACATAACCCAAGCAGCTGTTGATGCTGGGAGCTGCAAGCTGTTCATAAACACTGACATTTGCAGAGAGATTCTAGAAATAAGAATAAAAGAGAGCACAAGAGCCTATTTATCTTCTTACTGGCCAGACAACTTGTGAGCATGGTTTCAGATTGAGACAATAATTTTGGCACTCTGTCAAGACTTTCACCCTTCTTTTAAGGAGAAAAAGTTGGAGTTAGTGAAAGGCTACAAAAAGCAGAATCAAAGCAAATACTACTCTAGTTCTATTCTGTCCAAATCAGCAGTTACAGTTTTGATTCATCACTAGGTGAAAAGTAGTCTCTAAGGATATCTGACCCGCAATATTATTAAAGTTTTTAATTGCATTTTGTCCAAATATATTGTTTAAAAATAAACTGTATTAAAGACATAATATCTTGTCATAACACAAGAGAACAGTGCATATGGCTTTCTTAGAAAAGTCAGAGAAAGAAATCAGAGTATGGTATTAGCAGCAACTAATTATTCCAAAGACTAAAGGCGTCACTTAAAAGCTTTATTTCTAATGCCACTTACCTTAAGTATTGTTTGACAAAAATTGTTAAACATAATAGTTTTATCCTCTAGCATACACATGTACAGTAGTCGTATGCCACAATGAATGCAATGAATAAGGTCACGTGTAGTTCTGTGGCTTTACATCTTGTTAAAACATTCAGTGAGTAAATATACCACTATTAAACTGAAAATTTTATTTTTATTCCTAACAGTAGGAAAAAATACGTAGGAATTTCATGGTAAAATGTGAAAAAAACGCAGTTAAGGTTATTTGACTCTGCTTAGTTATTACTTACTCCTGTGATAAGCCTTAGTTTATATATTAAGATGATAATTAAAAAAGGATAATGCAAATTCAAACACAAAAAAGAAAATGTGATAAATTACATCATAAAAATAAGGAATAAAAGGAAAGGAAAGCAAAAGCAGCAGAAAATGGAGATAGTTAAAAGTTTCCTAAACTGCACAAAATACTTAAAAATTCATTTTGCTTATCTTCAGAAATGAAGAAGGGTCACAGACATCATATGATCTAAGTTAACATAACTGCTTACAAAATTTCACACCAGTGTATGTTAAAAAAAACTATCACCCACAAATTAAAGGACTTTTTCTTATGCCCTTTCAAGTCAACCTGTTATTAACACAGAAGAGAAATCAAGGATTATTTTAACAGAGTTGGAGTGTATTATCTTGGTTGGGAAAAGGGCTGGAGTCATCCCGCTAGCTCTGGACACAGTAGTCACCAGGTGAAAATCTAAGACAGTCCTTCTCTTCTCCTACAGTCAGATACTTACATAGCTTGAGTGGGTGATTCAGTGTACCTAAGAAAGACCTGAATCACTCTCCAGAGGCATTTATTTTCCTTCCTAGAGTTTAGGCCTCCAGTGTCTTAAAACACTCCAAGTTGGGTTTGGCCACTTTAGCCTCTGCAAGTTTCATATCTTCTATCACAAACAGAAAATGCTCCGAACTATAACTTACATAGACAAAGATCTACAGTCTTCTAAGTGATAACATGCACCATGAGCAAATGCCTGGGACTTTTGATGCAACTATGCATTTGAGGACAGCATTTGCCCAACATCACTGGTATGCCATATATGAGAGGTCAATATCTGCTGAGCTCACTAGCTCAGTATTAGCTGAGAGATCATTAGACCATTTTTTAAGAAGAAATTCAACCTCTCAGAGAAGAATATACATTTCAATTTGGTACCCTAGATAGTTTTTGAAAAGGATAAACAGAACAGATCTGTAAAAACATTTAAGTTAAACCTCAAATGACTTATAAGGAATATGCATCCACAGTAATAAAAAAGAGGCATCACTTTTTTTTCCTGTAGCCTATGCCAAAGTCTGTGTACGAGGGCTACGTGTTTTTGCAGAGCTAAAACCCAAACGACTGAGGATTCCTGTCCTTTCCACACCCATTTAAAGAAAGCTTCTTTTCATAACCATATTCAACACTGCAAACCTGCATTCAGTGCATGTGGCTGGGAATGTTTATATTTTTCTAAGAAAAAAAAAAGAGAAAAAAACAACACACTGTGTGTGTTTTAACAGTATAACAGTGTTCATTTTGTGAAATGTGGAATAGAAGTACTGAATAGCAAATATTGACATGCTTATAGTGAATGTTATGTCCTTAGTAGCATTAATTCCAAGTTAAACTTTTGCTCCAGATAAAGACATCAGAATTGTGCTCTAAGACACATGAAGGCTGCAGACTTTCCAGGGTTTGTCTACATTACAAATTAAAAAAAACAAAACAAAAAAACCCCCAAGACCCAAATGTACAAAAGTCCTTCCAAAGTCTCGAGAAGTGGCATATCTCTGCTGTATCTTAAGGAGTTAAAATCAAGAAAAATCAAGAGAAGTCATCCATGTTTTCTCTTCATCTTCATGACTGCCTTAATAAAAAGGAAGTTCCACCAGCCTCAAGATTTCCCTTTACCATTTCATGCTATTCTAACCTAGAAGATAAATATTAAGTTATCATAGACTTTAAAATGAAGTCTGTATTTCTTTAATTAAGTCACTAAACAAGAGTGCTTTAGTGAAAAGTGATAGTTATTGCAAAAATATTTAACTAGTAAATATTTTAAACACCTTGTAATGTATGTATTTATGAGCATACAATTCGTGCTCAGCTTAAAGATGTTAAAATATCTGGAAAACTTTATACGAGGAGAGCTTTCTATAATCAAGCGGTCACTATCACGTGGCGATTTTGTTTTGTTAAACGTCCCCGAGTTCTGCTCGTTACTCTCCTGCAGAAAAGCTAGCGGATGCCCACAGGCGCTCGGGGTCGCCCAGATGCCACTGACCCCTGTGCCAGGCTGGGGCCGGGCGGCGCTCCGGGCAGCCGACGGTGCGGCAGCCGCGCAATGACGGATGCCGATGGCTCCCCGGCTCGCTGCAGGCGGCTCCCACAGGACTAGCACCTTTGCCCGAATCGCAGGCCAGCGCCGCGCGGACCTTTGCTCCCTCCGTGCCTCCCACTTCAGGCACAGCAGCTGGCCGCCCGGTCCGGCGCCTCCGCGCCTGGCCGCGCTCTCCAGCCCGGCCCTCGGCGCGCGGGCAAACCCGGCTCCCGCCGCGCTACCTGGTTGTGGTGCAAGGCGGGCAGCGGCAGCGCGGCGCCCAGCGCCGGCGCGGCGCCCAGACGGCGCAGCAGCGCGGAGAGCTGCGCGCCCGACAGGCTCTCGTGGGCCCCGAAGACGCGCAGCACGTCGTCGGCGAAAACGGCGGCCGCCGCGGGCGGCGGCATCTCCGGCCCCGCGGGATGCGACGAGGATCGCCGGGCGCGCAGCACCGCGCAGCACCTCCACGCGGCCGCCACCTCTGCCCCGCGCCCGGGGCTCCGCGGGGCGGGAAGGGCGCCCGGGCCGGCCCCTCCCCTCGCCTCCGCGGGGGGCGTAGTGGGCAAGCGGGGCGGGCCCCCTCCCTCGCCGCGCTCAGGCGCAGCTTTGCATCCACCCGCTCTTTCAGGAACCTGTAATCCACATTAATAATAAGTAGCCCTTTTAGCAACCAGCAATCCTCAGGAAATTTGCACTTGGGCACAGGCATAGCCCTAGGTCTATCACTCAAGTGGTTTAGGTAAGAAACTCTGCTGCTTCAGGACAATGGCCAAATGCCAACAGCTCCAGCTCAGGAGAAATGTCTGCTGCTACCACCTTACTCTGCAACTACCTCTTACAAAATTTCTTGTGCTGTCTCCAAACTGCTTGATACTGCCCACTACAGCGATGTTTTTACGGACACATTTTTGGCCACCAAGGGAATCACAAGGTACCTTTTCAGAAAGCGGCTACACGGTCTATAGGTGAACTGGGCCTCCCACTTTCCTCTTCAGTGTCTGTTTCTAAGAAAAACTCCAACAGGTTATTATTGAAAGCATTTTGAAATCTGAAGATCTTTTGTATTTGAAAATTGCTATATAACTAGTAGATAAACTGGAAACAACTGCAAAGTGGCTGAAACAGGTAAACCAGAGCAGGCTGCTGATGCATCAGAAAGTTTTGCCAGTGCTGTATAAAGCAAGGCCAAAGGGTTAACAGCAAAACGGATTATTTCATAGGTTTCCTTTCATCAGTAATGGGAATCTAAAAGGTTGTTTAAATTAGTTTAAACAGTGTTATATTTGCATTAGTTTGAGGTTTCAGCATCTGCATAATGCTGACAACTTCGAAGAATTGCTAGGTAATTCCACTAAGAATTGTTTGAACGAAATTATGCTCTGTTTTTAAGAGATGGCTAACATTTTTCTTCAGAGAGTGATGCCTTCATACTCCATTTGCTTAAAAAATAAAATAAATAATTAATAATAGAAGACATTTCTAAACCGAACATTACTGGAAAGGGTCAGAATGGCATATTAACCCAAGGCCCGAGAGATCAGGTACTTTTCAAATTATATTTCGCACTTGAAGGAGTATTTCAGAATTGTGTATATTCTAGACAAACAGAAAGGTAGATTTTTGTCCATATCAGCTCTGATAAAGCCTAGCCAAACTCTCCCAAAGTCAATTTCTCTTTCTTAAACTGAAATAACAACCTGTTCGTACACTGTAAACCAAACATTTCCTAACAGTACTTCATGGTCCTGATTCACTATTGTTTCGCTCCCTGCTTTGTTATTTACACCTGTGTAACGTGACTGTCACATATAAATCACCACCAAGTGCCAGCATGCCAGATGGTGACTGGTAGGGAACAACAAGACAGGTAATCAGTTCTTCCAATCTCCTGAAGGGCCAAATCCTCTCTGAAGTGAGTTTGTCTTTGGAAATGCAAGGAAGCTGTAGCTAGATCAAAGCCAACATGGTTTCTAATCTTATTTGTTATTTACAGGTCTTAAAGCTAGAAGAACCTGTGTTTGCTTTAATTCAAGCCAATTGAAATGGCCTATTTGAAAATAAAAAAGCAGTCACATTGCATTGTGTAGTTTGACAGGTGAGATACATACGTCTTTTCCTTGTATTAACATTCTTGTTCTTTTTCTTTCAATTCTTGGTTAGATTAGTCAAATGGGATAATAAAAGACATCCTTTAATGAATGATCTGTGAATGTAAAGATCCTTAGTGATGGATTTTTTTAGTGGAATTACCTCGATATATAAAAACGTCGGAGTGCCACCTCAAACATTCTTCTTTTTGTGTTTTCCCTTTCCAACATTCACAGCCGCGCTACACTAATCTCCAATGCCTCATAGTCAAATATAACAATAGATTAATAGTATGTTGAGGCAGATACTCTGAACTTTTTCAGTACTGTCACCTTCGGAATTTCCCTGAATTGCGCACTCTTGAAAATACTAACATATGCATTTATATTTGCTATTTATAACCAGTTTTTGAGGTGGTATTGCTATGGTAAAACAGCTCTAAGTTGTCCATTTTCTGAGGTTGCACTGCCAGTAATGTTTGCATACTGTTTACTATCCTAGGAAACTTAGCTCATGTAAGAGACTAACATTGTGCAATAGGTTTCATCCAACAAAGCATTACCTGTTCCACAAGTCTCCACTAGCCAGTTCATAAGATCTTTGTGAAACTGTAAAATATTTTGTTTATGGCAAGAGATATGCTATCCATTTTCTACTTAGAATTATATAGTTGAAGCCTGTATTTAAAAAAAAAAAAAAAAGTGCACGCTAACATATGCAGATGAAAGTCCTCACTGTTTTTTTTTCCCCCCAAGAACCAGTACACAGAAATACTTAAGAGTCTCCCATAGCATCATAGCAACAATGAGAGTTATTTTTAAAATGAAGATACGCAGAAGAATGGATCTTCTATTCAAAGCTGCTTGTTAGAAAACACAACTTCACAAGAAATCCACTAACAGTCTAGATACACTATCTGTTCCCACCTTGTTTATGTAAGGCCAAGATTATTTAAGTAATATTTCTAGGGTCAAAGCTTAAAGCTGTTTCTAATCTGAAGTTTTTTTCTAATCTGAAGTTTCAGGCTAGGTCCATCTCTACTTTTCAGTTGGCTTCTTTCTTGCAAATGCTGAGGCTGTTAGGCTACAACTTTGGATAATATGAAGCAAGATAGTCTTCAGAGAGCTGAGCGATCCTATAGCAGCTGTGACTCAGAGTATGCAAGATAAGTGTGCAGAATACAGAGATAAAAATAATCTTTTTGGAAAGAAAACAGTATTCACTGTTAAGAAAGATGTCTTCCACTGGCTCAAGTGGTCTTTGCTAGAACAGTAGCTTTCTGGAAG
>JAUBNY010000044.1:791093-815247 GCA_032275445.1 Crypturellus soui | reverse complement strand
AAATACAGGTCTTTCTGGAAGAAATACAGGTCTTTCTGGAAGAAATACAGGTCTTTCTGGAAGAAATACAGGTCTTTCTGGAAGAAATACAGGTCTTTAGCAATATTTAAAAGAATATTTTTTAAAAAACAAGAAACAACTACACATTCACACCAGGAAAACCTCATTTTGTTTAACGAAAAGGGGAGGAGGTTAAAAGCTTGGTGTTCTCTTTCAAGGTAGCCTTATTTTGAACTGTAGCATTATCAAAATGTCCTCTTATTTTTAGAATTTAGAATTTACAAAATTCTACCTGAAATATTTCAGCTATTTTCCCAAGTCTTTAAGACATTTCAGAATTTAAATTTCTATTGTTCTAAAAATGTATCAAAACCAACCCTCAAGTCTCAAAATCACCAACAAAAGAGAACACGTGTTTTACAGGAACATGTCTAGTCGTGACTTGTTTTACCCAATGATGAGTTTTAAGTGTATAGGTGGGTCCCAGAAGGGCAGTAGTACATGACTGAAAGCTGCAACCCCAGATTATATTAACATATCTGCCCTGAATTGTATGCAACTAAAGAACACGGGTTAGCATAAAGGAGATGCAGTCATATGTCAATATTAGTATGATTAGATAATGTTGTCAGCAGGATGTCTGAGATGCAACATGCTGGTGCATTTTACAGACTGGTTCTCGCAGGGATCAAGATGAACCCTTCAAGAAAGCAATGCTAAACCAGTTGCAAGAAGATTCAGGGTCTTTTTTTCTCCCTCATTATCCAATAGGATGAAATAGAATTTTTGAAGATGAATCTGTGCCACCCAGCTCTCATTACTATAGGCCAAGAAATACCTTTCCTGGACACTTCTCTAGATCAGTAGCCTTCAATACATTTGTGCCTGTCTTCATTTCTTTCAAGTACAGCTGCTAAACATGCTTGAGTAAGTGAAAACCTGAACATAGCACTCTAGTTTGCAAATGATGTCAAAACTTCAAAATAGGTTCTTTGCAAGCCTTTGGGACTGGCAAATGTGCACTGAACCCAGCTTAATTTTTAAACACCTGATCATTTGCAAGAGGGGAGAGAAGGAAAAGCAGGTAGAGGACATTTCAAAAGAAAATTGCAACTTCAGTTTAAACAACTTCATTAGTTTGGGATGCAGTTTTATATCATACAGAATCAGACTCTTATCTGCCCTCAGGCTCTTTATGTTTCTATACACTCAACATTAAGATTTTTAAAATTTTAAAGACGACACTCCAGCCACACATGAATTCTTAAGTAAATGATATCACCATGCCAAGCTCATATTCAAACTTATATATCAGAATATAGTTTAAACTGTGATGCTTTCTACAGTCAGGTAATATACCCAAATGACTGAACTGTTAAAATTTCAGACATAAAATCAGACATGATTTTCAGTCATTAGCAAATCTTAGTGCAGTCACTTCGGGGATAATATTTGCCTACAGAAAACATCTCTATTTTAGTGACACGTTGAATTTGTTCTCAAAGCATATTCTTTGTGTCTAACGGCAGATATAGGCAAGTAACAAAGTGCATTAAGATGATTTAAAAGGTATTTTGTAGCATTCTTTAGCAAGACCAACAAGACCATATATACCTGCCATTCATGACAGCTTTGTACTTTCATAAACTTGCTATGAATATCTGTACTCTTAATTAAGAATTAAAGCCTACACTCTGACATGAAAATAAGTTTTCTTTCTAGAAAGCAAATAATTTTGGCAGAGAATTTTTCCTGAAGAAGCTAGAGATAAAAATAAAGAAAATAAAAAAGGCTCTGGGAGTTACTAATGTAGGTCAGATGAATGAAATCCCCAAAAGAAACCAGAGAACCAATTCAGTACCATTAATTTTGGGAAGCTGACTAGAGCAGCGCTTGATAATTTTCTACTCACATTCATTCCTTATCAACTTAACTCTAAAATCCTGCAAAGGGTTTACAGTCAATTAACATTTCTAAAGTTCTTTGAAGACTAAATACATTGTGTTAAGTCATTTGGGTCAATTTATGCTTTTCTGGTATAAACTAGAGTCAGAGCAGAACAGAGGAAGAATTAGGATCACAATTTAGAAGAATAACATTAAGAGTTTCACAATCTCTGTCTGCTTGGCCTACAAAACCCACCCTCTCAAGCAAGTCCTGCAGGGAGAAAAGAAACGTAACTGTCCAGGTCAGCTTGTACCCTACTCTTGTAAGCTTGGGAGGCAAACCGGTGGACACAGCACATTTCCAAGCTCTAGCTTGTGGAAGTAGACAATAAATGGTTACAGATGAGGAAGTGGCCTTTCTATATCTACCTGTATACTTGTCAAACTATACCACCACGAGCATGTTAAAAGTTTCAAAGGGAAGAAAAAGTGCAAATATGCAAGGAAGGGGAAGACACTGAGAAAGTGTTAATAAGTGAAGGAGAATCAAAAAACAACAACAAAAACAAACTCCCTTAGACAACTGGTTTAGAAACTTCAGAGTGTATGTGTGTGGGAAGACTACCTCATGATGGAAATACAAGAAGTGAGAAATCTTCATAAGTAAATAATTATCAGTCTACTGGTTGACACCACATAGTTGTTGAGATTCCTGACATAACTGCTAGCAGTTACTTATAATTCCTTAGGAAAGAAGGATTCACTGTTTAATCCCTCTAAGTCAACACAGCTTCAGGCTTCACTAAGGGATAACCAAACCAACAGTCTAATAGCAATGTATTAGTTTTCACAGTCTGGGAAAAGGGAGCTTAAAAATAGCAAAGTTTCCCATTTAACACTTTCCACATACTATTCTTTTGTACCTTCTGTGTAACAATCTTTTGTACAAACACTATTCAATAAATGGCAAGTCTGTGTACAAGATTATGTTCCTAGTAAGAAAAGCAGAAGAGATGAACCCAAAGTTTAAGAGTTACAAAAAGAACTTGACCAAGATTTCCGCCCCTCCCTCCTCATCCCAGGACACAGAAAACATTGCTCCAGAAGGACATGATGTAGTTTTGTTTGTTTGGCAGTGAGGAAGGAAGATTAAGCACTGGTGGACAGTACATATGAAAGAAGTATCAATAACTCCTATTACCAGCAGTGCATCACTTAACTCTGGCAAAGGGTGATCCCCCTTAACCATTCCAGACTTTTAATTGGTCTCTTACGTAGGGAAAGCATTTAGCACTAAGACCTGTATAAGGTAAATGACAGGCAAAAGACTTGATGTCTGGCAGAGCTGCTACATCATTGAGATATCCATTATCAGGTCAAATGTCCACTGCCAAGAGGTCAGACCAGTTTTCTTCTGAAGATCAGATAAAATAGCATTAGAACATGATCTTTGGATCTCATGGAAGGAGTAGGAGAGTAAGTATTTAAGAAGCATCGAATAGCTATTTCTGTTGCTTGGAGGGTAAGAATCTGTAACTGCATTGTAAGAAGAATCTAAAATTAAAGGACCTCAAATGTGGCCCTATATTTTATTTTTCACACTTTTATAGTCTTCAAAATCCTTATTGTAATAAGAATCATGATACCATGTCCTGACTTAACCATTAACAGATGCCGTTTCAGAATCCAAAATGAGCTCACATAGATTGGTAACATTTAAGACAGCAGGAATAAAGCAAAATTATTCCCACAGAACCCATTAGAAAAAATAACTTTGGCTTAGTAACCTCTTCCTCACATATTATCTTATTTTGCTGAAGTGCTTATAGAATGTTATATTATTAATATATTATATGAATATGTTATATTATTAATAATCAGGTTAAGTTTTTATTCATCTTCTAACACTTATGTTCCAAACTGCTAGAAAAGCTAATCAATACTGAAAGTCTTACACACTGTATCAGTAAAGATTGAATAAAACATACACACTTGCATTGCAAAGTTATCAATTCTGTGACGTTTTTGGAGTTTTCACGGCCTAAATCCTTAAATTGCCCTGCAGCATCAGGGATGTTTTACCCTCCAAGAAGGTCTTACTGGCATTGTAGCATTCCTAAGGGTTTTTTTTTTTCTTTTCTTTCTGAAAGAAGGAGTTCTTATGATGAAAAATACTGTGATTTAGTTTCAGTTATTATATATACAACACAAATTCAAAATGGATTTGCTTATACCCAGCTAGGTAACTGAAGATAGCATATATACAATAGAGGTAGTTTAATGATGAGTATACATACCTTTGCTTATGGAGAAGAAATTAGTCACCATGCCAGCAACCTGTACATTGCGGCTATATACTTAAACCTTTCTGTCTCCCTATTACTTTCATTTCAGACATGCAATTTTTCTAACTGTTTATAATGTGAAACTTTCCCTTCCCTGTCCTTCACTTGACTCTGTAGTAACATGAGAATGTTTGAAAATAGAACAAGACTTCCTTGTTTTGAGAGTACAAGGGGCGGAGGAAGATGCAAGCACCATGGTAAGTTGTTTGTTGTAACCCATTCCCTTTAGCAAAACCCAAAGCACAGGACGCTAAGGATCCCATTCAAGGGCATTCATTCCAGTGTCACTTATCTCCTGAGTCTTCTTTACACTTTTTTGCTTTTTCTCATGGTTGAACTGAAAACTGAAAGCTATTTAACTGTTTATATTTAAAAAAGAATCTTCTCTGAGATGTTTTCATCATTACTATAAATACAGGTCTCATGACCTCTCATGATGGAAGAAAAGCAGTGACTAAAAAAGATATCCTAATGTGCATGTAGTAGGCACTTTAAGGATTTCAGTAGACAATTTTTTTTTTTTTTTTTTTTGCTAAATGCAATTCCTCACATGCACAATTTCCCTTTTGGCCTTTTTAATGAAATGACAACATTCAACTCCTTGATCATGAACTATTGGCCAAGGATATGGCCCCCATACACAAACTGGTGGCAGGCAGGTATTGATCATGACACTAAACTGAATAATGACAGGACCTTTACCTCCTGCTACAAGATTCAAGGAACCAAGAATTACTTAATCATATAACATTATAATACCATATATCATATTACAATAACTATTAGATTAGTAATTAGATAATATTAACTATGAAATTACTTGCTTATTCCAACATGAGAATAACTGCCAACACTCAAGAAATACTGTGTTAAACTCTTTCAAATAATTTATCCAAAATAATAAGAGTTTTCTGATGGAAACTTAATATTCACATATCTGAGCTGCTAAAAATATAGAATTGCTCATTGTTTTGAAGCCATTTCACATTCCTGAATTGAAACTCTATATTTCAAATTTGCCATAATTTTAATTTGAAATCACTATACCTGGGTCATACTTCCTTCCAAATGGAAGTGAAAAGCTACCATTTATCGTTTTTAGCTGGTTTAATGTAAACTGACTGCATTACAATCAATGGTTCATGTAGCTCCCTTAGCTGAATGGTAGAATTCCTCTTCAGCTACAGCTATGAAGTACCAAGTTTTAAAGTTACAGAAAAATTAAACATTCCATTAAGGCCCAAATTACTCTTTCTATAAGGATAACAAAACAAATCAGCAATACAAAAAAATATGTTTCTCTCAAATAGGTACCATTTGTTCTGAAAAAAAGAGTGGGGAAGGATTTTTATATTTTGAAATCTGAAGAGCATATACACAGCAGCGAAGTGTTTGGAAATTAAACATCACAATCTATACTAGTAGGCTTGACTGCAGGCTTCAGAGTAGCTACAGTTATAATTGGCTGCCCTCAACCATATTAACATGCCATTGATAAGTTATATCTCTGTACTCTGCTTGCATTAATCAATATTGGCAGAGAACAAATTAAGCCTTTGCCTCACTAAAACCAAAGAAAGTCTTCTGCCATCTTCAGAGGAGCAAAGATTTCACAGTTCATCTTGTTGGAAAAAGATGAGTAACTCACTAGTCAAGCAAAAATAAAATTGCTTAGATACACTACAAATCTGCTACCTTAAGTCCAGAATTTATTTCATCATTTTTAATAGATGCATGGAGACAGCAGACAGGCATGGATAGAGGCAATACAGCAATCATGACTGATTAAGAAGAAGGGGTACAGAGGGAAGTCAAAGACATCCATTAACCAAGGCCTTGATTAAAAAAAAAAAAAAAATTGCCAAGCTGGGAAGGTGTTAACTTAAACACTATTGCCACTTGCTGCCTAGGAAGTGGTATGAAACAAACCCACCATGCAGTAGCAACTCACACTTATCTTGCATTTTTCTTTAATTCTGTAGGTCACACATTTATTTGCCTTGGTAGGGCACTGCATTTTTGTCCTGTTACAGCAAACCCAGAGTATCACCAGAGAATATATGACTGAGCTCCTGCCAAAAGATTTACAGCTGTCCTTTTGGCTTTCCCTCCATCCTCCTTGTCTTGAATCCTAGTGTCCTGATGATCAATAACACAGGTTCCACTCACACAATGTGTTCTACTGTGACCAATGCTAGCATTTGGCAGCATTCCAAGCAAGCAAACACAAGATATACAAAGACTTGGCTGCAAGTCAGAAAAACAGCTCACAAAGCGCACAGGGATCTGGAAGTTGCAAAAGTGTTTTGTCTTTTCACAGTCCTACAGAAGTCAAAGGCTACTCCATTCTGCTGGCTGCCAGTAGTTGTAGGCACTTCTATGGAAGTTACTATAGCAACAACAGAAAATTCATTTTAAATTAAGCATAGATAAATATGCTTAATAGGCATAGGTCTGCAGCTCATAGCAGAGTACTTTGAGACCTCCAATTCTGCTGACTGGTTCTCCAAGTCTGGCTTGAGGCAATACACCTACAACTAAATTGCAGTCTTTCTTCCTATTCCCCAACATTAGACACCAAACCTTCACTTTCTTCTGGAACAGCAAGAGTTGTTTTGCTCTCTGTTTAGTAACTGGGACCCTACACCTGTCAGTTCTCTACTGATATGCAGGGCTCCCTTGAAACTGCTTGCAAGACAATGCAACACTGCACTTTTTTCCAGTTCATCAAGTTTAAATGCTGAGAAGCCCATGCATAACCAGTGCTGCATGGTGAGTCATTTTTCTTTCCCCTCCCTCTCCCTGTTTACACATTTTCAGAACAGCAACAGAAGTACAGGCCTTAATTAATGTGTTTGGCCTGGACTGAAGCAAGAAATGGTACTTATCCATTCAAATTTCCTTGTTCATCAGCCTACTAAGCTAATATTCTTGATGATACACAGGCAGCTATGTTCAGAGCATGGTTAGAATAATCAGGAAGAGAGACAATAGGAAGTTACTTCATGTCTTTTGATAACACCTCACCCCCTGAACTGACAATATTTCTGTTTATCTTAAACTAAACAAGAATTATATTATCACAATTATATTATGCATGTAGTCTACTCAAAAGTGATCATAAAAATCCTGATATGGCCTTCCTACCTCAAGTTGCAATTTTGTTTGAGCAGAGTTTTGCCAAGAGAGATGGGCATTGTAAGAAACCAGTACCAAAAAAAGCTGGTCAGAAAAAGCACCAGATGTTTCTTGGGTCAGGCCACACTATATTATTGTAGCTACTTTGTCAAAGCTTAACGATTTTGTCATTTTAGATCAACACTTTTTCCATGTAGATCAACACAAACCCTTTTATTCAATGAATTGAGGTCTTGCTAATTAGGAGACAACACAAGATTCCATATGATAGCCTTAAATTACTTTAGAACCCTAAAAACTTATATGGAATAGAGCTGTGAAAGAAATCAGGGTCAATACAGACGGATTATTAATAATTGTAGCATTTGTCTTCAGCTATGCTATTACTCTGATTACAGAGTAGTGAACCTGTAAGGTGCAGATTAGAAGAACTTAAATGCCTCCAAATTTGAGCTAAGCATCAAATTTTATTTAAGTATAGCCCATTACAGAGTTTATGGCTCATTTTAAGAGGTTAATATCAGACTGGAGTCTATGAGCACATCAGAAACACACACCAGTGTATTAGTGAAAAAGTCTGTACTTCTAAAACCCCTTGGAGAGCAGTAGACAGGGGTAGAGAAGGCCTTTGTATTATTCTATCCCCACATTAGACCCAGTCAACTATGTGCATGAACCAACTGACAGGTACAGGAACAATTACATAAGGAACCAAGGACTCTAATGAAAGAAATCAGCTATGATTCCAGAGTTTCTGCCACACCAGTAACATGTCTTTCAGTTACTTGCTGGGAACACCCAGTACGTCAGCCTTCACCATGTACTTATTAAGGAACCACTAACTACAATGAAACAAAGTGCTAGAGTACTGCAGTGCTCTCTGATCTGATAAAGGTTTTGTTGTTCTTGATAAATGAAAACTGTAACAAATTCTCTGGCCTTATGTATGACTCTATATTGTTTTTAATGATGTAATCTCACTGTGCTGGATGTTTTATAAGAAACATGCTGTTAAAAGGACAATTTGAAACTCGTTGATTTGTTTGGACAACTGAAAACTTGGCTGTCCCTGTTGTGGCCTTCTCCTTGCACAAACATAGTAACTCTGAAGGAGCAGAAAGTGAATTTGACATCCTAGTCATAAAGCAGACATGACAGGCTTGAAAATTTACTTGAGAGATCTGGTAGTTTTGTCTGCTTCCACAGGTTCATTTCCTAATGGACTTTCCTCAGCCCAGCTCCTTCCCTTTCCTCCGCAATTCTTCTTCCACATGTTTTTCCAACCTCACTAGTGTTTCTACTGACTTCTCTGCTTCACACCATCACCAACTCCTCTTTCCTGCTACTGTTTCAGTCCTCCAGCTCTAACAGGGTAGACACTGGCCAAACTGAGAGCCCAAGCTGACTCAAGTCTATAGCTTCCCAGGTGTACTTAAGTTGTACTTCTAGTTCTGGTGCCAGTAAAGGTATGACAGAACTTGCGTACACAGGTTTCAAGCCACAACTACCTTACCTGTAATGTGGTTACGCTCTGCTCATTGGGAAACACTTTACAGTTTGTATAAACATTAACAACTTCCAGACACATTTTATGGATGCCTAAGGTCAGAGAGCATTCCTGCAAGTTTAAGGTAAATGAACTTGATATTTTCTAGTTCAGGGCTTTCAAACAGAGATACTTACTGTGGTCTACAGCTTTACTACCTTAATAAAGAGTTTGGCAGCTCTTGCTTGAACTGTCAATAGCAGTACTGTGACTGCAATGGCAGCCACACTACATTTTGGTGAACGTTTAGCTTGAGAGAAGTACCATTTGGGGGCAGTGAAATTTCTGACTTTCTGCAAACAATGATGATACTGCCAGATTTACACGTGATTCACATTACCTTCAGGAAATAGTAATTTTCTACGAATTGTGTTGCTGACAAAATAGGCCACTAACTACAAAGCACTTAGGAAAGCAGGCAGCAGGGACTGAAGTAGCAAGTTGATCTTCAGATCCTTTTCGCGCTACTAAGAAAAAGTGAAGGATAGCCACACACTTCACATCTCAGCACGGTCTTCCATACGCTGAAGAATCAGGTTGTGCTCCCTCTCTTCAGAGATTTTATTCTTATACTGCAAGGTCACAATGGACTTTTTTGCAAACACAATACAAGTTTATGGTTTACCTCCTTCTGATAGTATTATCCTGTCCTGAAGTATAGTATGGCTAAAAACAATCAGATCAACTGCTAGATATCAATAAAGACTTAAAAGGACACAGAGCAGACTATTTTTGTAATTAATCAATAGAACAGCTGCAATTACTGATCACAAGCTTTCCCAACTTGGATTTAGTGAGGTATGGCATAAATAATAAACAGGATTTAAAGTTGTATGGCAGTGAAGACCATCTTAATCTGAGAATCAAGCATTAGATCATCCTGCTAAAGCCACTGCCTTAGATTTAGAATATTGGATCCTAGTTTCTGATTTCCCCAGCCTTGCTATAAACAACCAGACAGCTTTCCAGTTGTATAGAGGTGGGTGGGAAAGGAAGGAGATGCAGGTGCCTACAAACCTAGAAAGCAGCAGTCATTGAAGCAGCAGAAGGAAGACAATCTAATCCATTTCTCTCTTGTTTTGCTACCATCAATACCCTTCCTCAAACCTTCTTCACATCTCAAAACAGCCGCATCTACCAATATATGCATGCTATCATTTCTACCTTGAGAAAACCAGCTAGCCATTTTTATGTCCCCACACAGAAGCTCAAACAAATAAATTAAAATTGAGAATTCATAAGCATGTATAGTTTGTTGTTTGGAACAGAACATCCAAACAAACTTGTTTTGGATATAACCTTCAAAAGCACAAGCCAAACCACTAGAAAGTATAAGAACATATCAAGTAATTTGGGGGAAAAGTGGCTTCATGTTACTATTACATAGTATTCTCAAATGAGGAAGAATTTAAGCTATATTTATAAATACTTAAATATTTAATTTGAATGCATCCCAAATCCTTCTCTTTCCTGAGCTGTCCCTGTCCTCCCTCTACAAAGTACAAACAGCACTAATTTAGGCACACTAGTGATATTTATGATTGGTAGGGAAGATATTACCAAAAGAGCTCCACTGGAGCTCTTAGACCTGTTCAAATATTAGCCTGTTTGATGCTCCAAGAAGTTCTCTGTAAAATAGCAGCCTTCAACAGGACAATATAATCAAAGGTTTTTGATCTGTGAACTGAGAAGATACCTCTTGGCAAGAAGTCTCTGATGTTTCGCAAGTTGTATGATTATCTTGAACTGAAAATAAAGTTAAGATCATAAGTGAATGCACAAAAGTAATACAGAGATGCAACCAGTTATTTCATGAGATTATTTTGATGTTCTTTTTTTTGGTATAGCAAAGAAACATTTTATATTCTGCTGTAAGTTCTGCTTCATGTAAGAGATACAGGTAAACTCCTATTTAGCAACTTGGGACAATTCATAGATGTTTACAAATGGAACTAGGAGCAAACCCAATTCTATGTCATCTAGTTTGTGAATATTTAGAATTATCAGTATCGCTTCTGTTGCTGCTTGTTCATCGTGCTTTTTATCCTCACTGGAAGTAGGGAAACTACCTTGAGATAGAAAGCACTTAGATAACTATCCTTTCCAGGAGTTTTGACACCTTATAGAGCTCTCAGGTTAACCTTATTTTAATACTGCTTCACCAGTTTCAAGTCCTTTACCCTCCTATCACCTCCGAGCAATGGGAAATGCTTCCTGTTTTCCCCCCGACACATCTCTTATTTACTAAGTCAAAATAAATCTGATATTGTGCAACTGTACTTGCTCTTTCTAATCAACTTTGCATAAGCAGCAACCAATACAATAATAAATATACATGCTGCCAAGAAACCATATAACATATTAGCACAAATAGTTTGCAGCACATGAAACAGAATTTAAGCATGCGTGATGCTTCAGTGGCTATTTTCTGTAAAGCCAGAAGGTTTATAGAACTGCTTCATTTGCCTTCTCTAGTTCATCTCTACAGCTGGAACCATCTCTAACATCATTCAATTGCTCCAGACGTTCAAACCATCTTTGCACTCTCTACAGTTTTTCAGCATTGGTCTCCAAAGTAAGAATTACCAAACAGCTGAGGCAATCAGCCTCAGACCAGGACTTGCTAAGCATGCAAGAAGTCCCACAGAGAAATTAGATTTGCATTGAAATGATAGCATGCATTTTCCTGACACAAGCTTCCTATAAAACTTTGATGTCAGAATGCAAGAGGTTTGCTAAAAATAATCAGTTTAGCTAAAAACAGTCAGGTGGTATTTTTTATGGGTCTGTTGCTCTTAACACTTTTATTCTCAGAGTTACATCTTCAGTGCAATCCTGGCTATACTAGGCTTGAAATGGAAGGATACTCAAGTAAACGCAGTAAAGGCAGTAAATGGACAGTATATTTCAGGATAAGGAGCACTGACCAGCACATGACAGCATAACTGTCCATCTAGTCAATTCTGCCCCTCAAATGCTCAGTTTTCACCATCACTATTGATACACTGTAGCATTCTTTTTTTGTGATATACAAAAATCTGTTTTTTCTAACTTTATCACTAGATTAGTTATACCTCAGCGTATCGCTGTATCATAAAGTCCTCAACGTAATGTAAAAATCCCAGCATAGGATTGCATTGTGCTAAAGGCTGGACAGAGCAAGGACTGGCTCTGACCATAAAACCTCACTTTTGTCATGGATGGTAGTTGCACTTGAAATACAAATATGAGATAAACACATACAGCGCCACTCACATCAGCACATGCCTAAGTCATCCCATATAGATTCCTGATTCTACAATTAGAATCTTTATTATTTAGAGTTTCTATTATTTAGTATTCAGGACTATCAGCAGCATTGAACAGGCGTGATCATGCCTTAATTGATATGAAGGCATGATGAGATAACGGTAGCAGTACCATGCCCCAGTGTTTTTTTCTGGTCCCTTAAGCAGCCCAAACAGTACATAGAGAGCTGAACTTCTCATGAAGCAACAACTGAGACACTACACTTCACAGTCAGCCTACAAAAATAAACCAATATCAATTTCAGCTTTCCATACTGTGTCAAACTCTAATTTCCAGGAAGTTTTGCATGATTCCACATGGCACAGGAAATTAACCAAGCTAACCGGCCTTGTTCTACAATACATGATCTTCATACGTCAGAGATACAACTTAAAACAAGCCCACACAGTCCTTCAGCTAAGATACATTCAGAGGACTACATTCAGAGATAACCCCGGGTCCCAAGCACAGTGTTAACAATCTTTTGCTAAGGGAAAACACCGGCAATACCTTAGTACCACTACTTCTTAATTATTCAGTATCCAGCTTTGTAATTGTAATGTTAAGGAAGCATTTTCAGATAACACATAGTCACTACTGTAGAAACTTGTAGGCTGTGAGCACTTCAAGTGCTGGACTTTGCCACTAACCAGGGAACAAAATAACTGAGATACAAGTTCTTCTGAGATATCCTACTTTTGCTGCATGTTTGACTTCTAAAATCACTGTCATTTTGTTTGTAGATTTTGGAGGGAACAACTGCCACTTGCAGAACAACTCAAGACTCTCAAGAGGAATGTAAGCAATATGGCATTGCCAGCTATGGGATCTGAGTGGTGTGGATTTGATAAGATTGCCATGGGCCTGGTCACTCTCTCTGCCTTTCTGCTGATCTCAGAAAAGTTCCATCACTTATTAAAAATAAACAGTGATTAAACTGATATGTTGCCAGTGGCATACGTGGTTTATATCTCATATTTAGCTGAGATCTAAGCTTTTTGCAGGATCTCTTTCCTTCAAGATTTTACAAGAATAAAAAAGTCTTATTATGACAGCAAGACCTCTGACCTTTTTTTAAAAACGGAAGATGCACTAAAATATCCCAAATGACTTATTTACAGTATGAAACACCAAAATCTAAACTCCTGAGGTTATTTTCCTTTGATTTTGAGTTATAAATATTCAAAAAACTTTTCACGTTCCTTTATTTTTCATTTTCACAAATCATTTACTCTTTGATAGAGTAATGAGAGAACTTAGCCATTTAAGAGACCAACCTATAGCCCATTTTAATAGGAAACATTTGATTTCTGGCAAAACATGTCAGCCTAGTGCCCCCTCCACATCCCTCCCCCTGTCATTGAAAAAAATAAGTTTCTAGCATAGAATGAAAGCCTTATCCCAGCTTTCTTCCTGTGCTGGGTGTGGTTTTATCACTACTCCTATAGATCACTGTGAATTATCTTGCTGTCCACTGAGACTAAGATACTGCTACTCATTCCCCATACTGGTGAGAAATGGTCTCTTTCCATGAGTATATGCTAATAAACTAGGCAAAATTGGAGCACAGGAGAAGAGAAAAAACATCCTCATTTAAGACAAATTAAATTGCAAAAACAGATCAAGAACCCACAACAAAATTTAAGTGTAGAGCATTTATTAAACTCCAACATGAGCTCTCTGCCTAAGCCCTTTTATTGGCCTTGACCTGCACACTCCATGTCACAGAAACCATCACAAAGTTAGGAAATAAAACCATGGTGGCCATTTTTTTCTGTAGTGCATTAATCATACAATCTTAAGAGTTTGCACATATAATCTAAATAATTATTTGATTACCAGAGGATGAGATAGGAGGTGAGTTGAACATAGATTTCTTAAGAAATACATTACACACATTATTCTCCCTGAGCATATAAACTTACCATCTAATGCTAGAGCCACAGTAAGACCCTTTAATGTCACAAGTACCTCACTCACCAACAGAATTGCTCACAGAATTGCCTGGATTCCTTCCATCTAGAATCATTCACAACCCTGCAGCATCTTAGGCAACTAACTCCTACTTGGTGGCAACATCGTCTGCTGCCAGGATTCTCTCATCATTGCATGAATTCTCTTATCAATTTACCTTTGATTTCCAATTCATACACATTCTCAACACAAGACACCCTCTATATTTTGCAGAGAACATAAGCATGCAAAAAATCATTGTCCAATACAAGTCAAAAATTCAGGTCTACATGACTAATTTAGAACCATGCAAGTAGGACTTGACATATTACTATATTGTAAATTCCTAGAAAGAGGGCTATAGCCCAACAAACTTTCAAAAACAGTCTACACTTTCTATAGCTATATCGCCATCAAGTGGAGTTAAACTTAGTATTACTGTAACCTGAAAACAGGCTGTTGAATACAACTACATTCAATAAACAGACACTATCAAAGGTTAAGTTTTGTATTTTCTATTTTGTCCAATGAAATATAGGTCCAGGTGCCCATATGACCTTTAGAACAGACTATGTCTGTGCATAGTGATAAAAATACCACCACTGAATATATCTTTACCACATGGGTTGGTTAAAGAAGTGAGAAAACCTATCCTGCAATCATTCTGAATGGTTTTCATGTTTTCCCTGAAGTTGGATGACGGTTTCCCAAAAAATCATGCTGTATGGCATCACTGAGTGTCTTTTGAACACTGGTTGACATCCATTAAAAATGACCAAGTCAGAGAGAGAGAGAAACAAAAACAAAAAACCCCAAACCTTTCCTTACTGCCAGCAACAAGACTGTTGCCAAAGGTACAGCTTTAACTTCCCACCATCTGTAGTTTTTATTTACCTGATCTATTAGGACCCAACTTCTCATTCATCTCTTTCTCTGCCTTCAGTTTTTTGCTTCCCTAATTGAAGACCAGAGCTACTTACTGTATCATAGTGCACAATCTCTTCACAACCATCCAGCTTCTCCAGATGTGCCTCATCTTTGCTCAGCCAGTGCAGCAGTGCTCATTGATCTCCCATACTCCTCCTTATGTTCAGCTTCAGTTGGTTGTTCACTGCATGTGGGGGGAAAAAGAAGTGAGGAACTTTTTGGGTATCTTGCATTTGCAAGAAAAATCAATTACCATGTAGTGCAGGCTAGCATAGTGACAGCAATTAGGATCTCCTTGAAAGAGGTACTTCAGGATTCTTACAAAACTACTAAATGTACTTTAAATCATTTGATTTTTATTGTCATGCTAACTGGGTGAACAACTAACACACAACACTCATGCATTTTATTCTGGCATTTTACAGCAAGACTGCAGGTGGCAGTAGCTTTACAGTTGCTTATTTTCCTGTTTGTCCTTTTTAAACACATTCAGCATTAAAATGAACAAACAAAAATATCAGAACAAAAAAAATGCCCACCACCTAAGAGAAAAAAGAAGCATTGTCCCTGTGGTTGCTAAAATATTAAGATTATATTATTTTCATTTTCACAGAATCACAGAATGGTTAAGGTTGGAAAGGACCTCTAGAGATCATCCAGTTCCCCCTGCATAAGCAAGGACACCTAGATCATGTTTTCAAATATACATTTTTTTTTTTAATATCAGGAATGAGACTGTATTCAGGATCAAAGAGAGTAAAGTTCTGTTTCCTTAAGCATGCTGTTTGGGAGGCATTTGTTGCAATTTGTTACAGAACCTGAATGATGGTTTTATTTTTAACAGTTAAATGAGCTTCTTTAGATGTCTGGATGCAATACTGTAGAGTTTTTGTTGTTTTAGAATTAAACTCGTTTGTATTTTCTTTAATATTGCATAAGTGATGAGAGCTGAAGTAGATTAGAAAAAAGAAAAACAGAAAATCCCCATAAAATTCAGTTTTATGGACAGTGCTTCAATATTCCAAGTGAGAATGGGGAGATACGAGATAAGAGGTAAAACCTAGAGAGCACATACTGATGATCATACTAAAAATAGTCAGGCTGATTCACTGCTGAGACAGCCAGCTGTGGCCTTGCTGCCATAGGGACAGACCTAGTAAGAGCAAACTGAACTCAAATGGAGTCCTTTCTGAATTGCTTGAAGGCCTTAACATAGTTAATTTGCAACCCAGATTTCAAAGACGATTAAGAAGTTATGTATTTTTGTGCATGCAGTAATATAAAGAACATAATGGTTGCAATATCAGAAACAGTGTCAAAAGGGTCAGCAAAAAGGGTCCAACTAGATATTAGAGAGATGAACCCTTAATCCCATTTATTCTCAGTACCAGTTTTATCTATATGACTTATTACCTACTGTCTGAATCATACAGCCATTAACAGTATCCAATGGGTTATAAACCTCATACAACCTATTGCTTTCTATTAATGGTGAACTGATAACAGATGTTAGAATAGACTTAGGTTTACTATCACCAATATTCTCTTAGTTTGGTAATAAATATCCATTTCAGATCAATGAAGATATATGAACCCATGTCCTTCTTTTTTTTAGGGTAAGCATTTAGGAGTGTCTCTGTATAATCCTATGAAGGAAATACAACTGTAACAGCTCTGGCTACTAATCAATTTGTAGATGATAGGTTACACCCTACAGTGTCCTGCCCCCACGGCAAATGAAAAGATAAAATCTAAAAGCCTTTTTTATATTGGTTTCTATGGTTAGAGAGAACATTTATTTTAGGCAAGTCCCCAGTGCAAGCAGTTGGAGATCAGAATTCATAGACATGTCATGGCATGCACCTGCTATAAGCTATCATATGTTAGGCACCCACTTCCTGATGACTTCCAGCCCTTCTTGATGACTTTTCTCAAGTACTGAAGTTAACTCTCCAGTTAAGTAGCACTGCACAGAGCAATAAAAAGATCTCAGAAAATGATGCATGGAAGTTCTGCTTTTGGTTTCCTACAACACAGCCTAAATTTGACTGCAGAACCTCCCTATGTCAGTGTGGCCATATCACCACAGGAGTCAGTTCCTCTCTAGTATTTCTCAAAATCTTGTTCATATAACTGGTAACAAGACCCTTTGCACTCAAATGGTTCATTATGCAGCCTTCTCCAGGCTTTCAAAGCCAGTCATCTGTTTGCCCTGGTAAGCAGACCATATATCACATCATCCTGTTTCTTCTACCAACCAGGGTCTCCTCTTGTAAAAGCAGCTCTTTAACAGGCACAACACTGTTGTCTAGAAGAAAAGCAAACAAAGAAACCCAACACCTACCTAGAACCACTTTCTGAGTTTCTTGGTACTTTTCTCCTCATTAGTATGCAGTGTCCCACAAAGGTCAGTACTGGGTCCAGTGCTCTTCAACTTGTTCATCAATGACTTGGACGAGGGCACAGACTGCACCCTCAGCAAGTCTGCAGATGATACCAAACTGGGAGGAGTGGCCAACACTGCTGAGGGCTGTGCTGCCATTCAGAGAGACCTCGACAGGATGGAGAGTTAGGTAGAGAGGAACCTTACGAGGTTCAACAAGGACAAGTGCAGAGTCCTGCACCTGGGGAGAAAAAAACCCAGATTAGGGGATTGACCTGCTGGAAAGCAGCTCTGTGGAGAGGGATTTGGGAGTCCTGGTTGACAACAGGTTAACTGTGAGGCAGCAATGTGCTCTCATGGCCAAGGCACCCAATGGGATCCTGGCCAGTATCAGGAGGAGTGTTGCCAGCAGGTTGAGGGAGGGGATCCTGTCCCTCTACTCAGCTCTGATGAGGCCACACCTGGAGTATTGTGTGCAGTTCTGGGCTCCCCACTACAAAAAAGGCATGCAGCTTCTAGAGGGTGTCCAGCATAGGACCACAAAGATGATTAGGGACTGAAGCATCTATTGTATGAGGACAGACTAAGCAAACTGGGCCTGTATAGTCTGCAGAAGACTGTGAGGAGATTTGTTCAAGTACCTAAGAGGTAACTGTAGGGAGGATGGGGCCAGGCTCTTCTCCATAGTAGCCTGTGATAGGATAAGGGTATAAACTGAAACATAGGAAGTTTAATCTTCATATGAGGAAGAACTTCTTTCCTGTGAGGGTGACAGAGCCCTGAAACAGGCTCCCCAGAAAGGCTGGGGAGTTTCCTTCCTTGGAGATCTTCAAAATCCCCTGGATGCCACCCTGTGCCATGTACTCTAGGCGGATTGCACTAGATGATCTCCAGAGGTCCTTTCCAACCTTAACCATTCTGTGATTCTGTGTGAAAGAGCTATGCTGGAGGCAGAAACACTCAGCAGGGGCACACAAAGCATCATCGATGAATTGCTGCCTCCCAAATTCTCCCATTTCAGACATCACGGTCTCAAGCAACAATCACCTTTGAGGTTCATAATTTGCCTGCTATGTATATGCATATATATATAGTGTATTTATATTTTTAATATAGATGCAGGCATTGGACAAGTAATCATACAATAAACTGCCTCTATTTTCTTATTGCATCTTTAACGAGAAATTTTGTGTTAGAGAGAGATGGCTGTTTCAATCCATTGGTTTCTCCGCCATATTGACTAGCTTGCCTCTTACTTACAGAGGAGCACTTTACAAGGAATTTGTAGCACGGAATTTGCTAACTTCCTCGTAACCATGGTTGAACTCCTGATACCACAAGTTCTGCTGTAGGTTCACTTGATTCAAAATCTGCTGTGGCTCTCCTTAGACACAAGCTCATAGTTGTTCATCTTTAAATAAATCTTATTAAGACATAGCCTAAAAACACTCATGGGATACAGGTTCTTTTCCCTAAAAATGCAGGCACACTGTATAAAACTCTTTCCACAGGGCCCAGCCATGACTACCTCATGAGATAAATACATTCCTTCCAGAGTAGCACAAAACAAATTCTTCAAAAACAAAAGCTTACAAAAGATATCTCATCACAGCACACATTCTGAACAAAATCATTTACAGATATTGGGGGGGGGGGAGGGGGCGGGAGAAAATGGCAAAATCCTTAAATACAAATACTTTTACTCCAGGTCACCTTGTTCTTAATTGTCTCAGAGAATCCACACATAATAGAATTTTAAAAAAGGATACATTTTGCTATTGTATTTTCCTGATAAACCAATACCATAGCAGCTGAAGACAACTGATGTTTCAGCTACTAGTAGGCCTCTTCAACATCTCAGTCAGATCACTCTTTAATTAGCCTTCTATCAGGAGATGAGATTCCCTTCAGGTCACCACAGTATTAGTGTGCTTCTACTGCTACCCCTAAAAAACACTGCTTATTCTCTGTGGTAATCTACTTAACATTTAGAAAGCTATTATTTTATAATAGAACATTATTATAAAAGGCATTAGCTCTTTAGCTCTGTGACCTCTAATTTTGGGTTTCTCCTACAATGTGTTAGTATTTGGTTCTGGCAAGAAAAACCTTCACGCTGTAAGGTAAGCAGACTACTGTATCCAGATTTCCATACAAGATGCTTAACGTGATAGATAGATGAAAATCCACAGGACCCTTTTGTGTTTACTGTGTTGAATTTGTCTCCTTTCTGGCATGGCCAAGAAAGATACCGATAAAACTTGATTCCTTTTACTCAGAACTTCTTTCATATTTTTTTCCCCTCTAGTCCCTGTAAAACAAGTTTAGATTGAAGTAGGAAGTCTGCAAGTCTGGAGATTCCAGAGTTGCTGTTCACAGCTCAGAAGAAATACTTGAGTAACAAACATCTGACACATGAGTATGACCAAATATGGAAATTCTGGATGCTTTCTCAAATTGTCAAATGCTTAAGCTAGGTCTTAGAAAACAGAGCATATCTATTTCTCTTATGGACTTTGGAACAGGATTAAGTTTTGGGTAGTCTCCATCAATTATATTTGCCAATTTTGGATTCATCTTCATCTTGAATATTTACATTGTATCTTTTATGCAATGACTCTTTGAATTGTTTCCATGCAAGCCAAAATGCAAAAGATTTAGCCCTTAAAGCCAGTACAAGCTGTCCTTTCTAGAAATGGTCAGCGGAAATTTGGCAAAATATTGTGGATCACACATGTTCTAAACAGGGTCTAGTTCAGGTCCTTGACACAGAGGCATACGTAAGAGCTGAAAATTAAAGGGAGTCAGCACTCTTTTTTTTTTCCCCACAATGACATGAATTTGATATAGTCATGGAAAAAAGAAATACTTTGCACATCAATTTAGACAACTTAATAACAAACATCATAAACCTAATTGCTTTTCGGGTCAATGGATACGGTAATGGACAAGAAAGACTTGCAGTTTTTGGCCCCTCAATAAAGAACTGCTACAGGTAGGGGCATGTGCTTCATGTGATCAGGTTTCTCTGCTGAAATCTCTGACCTCTCCTGTTAAAGACATGAATCATAGTCTGACTGAGAAGCACTGGCACAATCCTCAGAAAATCATCCCAAACTGCCAGAAGTCTCACAGCTATGTCCCTATTTGTGGTACTGTTTGATCATTTCATAACTTCACAAGTAAGGAATTACACATATATTTATATGGGAGCAAAACTCATAGAAATATTTTTTTCTCCTGAACTTAGAGAAAGGAGGATTAAAAAAATCCTCTATTTCAGTAAAATCCAAAGAACTATTAACTGCCTAACACACAATGGTGCCTGACAGTTTCAGGTTATATTGGATCAAAGTTAGTGGGGATGGATTTTTTTTTTTTTAAATGTAGGTCATGGTGATAAAAGGCATCATTTTTATAGCTCAGTAGTCCAGTTTCCAGGTTTACCTTCCTACTCAGCATTTCTGTTTCAACCTGTGCTGTTCGTAAACATCATTCTAGAGGGGAAATCATCAGCTTCACTTGCAAAGAGCTAGTATTTTTCAGAAGAGGACACTGCTAATTTGTCACATAAAATTAAGTGGAAAATTAATCATACATATTTTGACTAATCTGTTTCCATCTTTTCCAATTTCAAGTTCATTCAAGACTCTTGCAAGGTTTTAAAACTTGGAAGAGTCTTGAATGAACTTGAAAATTCTTCTAACAGGCCCAACTTCAAGTAACTGCTGGTAGTCTGCTAGATTGTATGACATGTCATAGCTCTTCGGGTTTAATGCATCATGACACATTTCACACAACCAAAAAGATCAAATTACTACATGTCAGTGGAGGACCAGAGAGGATCAAAATAAGTGTTCTGCTATATCAATCAGTAAAACTAGTATTTGAAAATTTGTAAATTTGACATGGTGACTTTCTGTTTGAAAAGTGAAAATAACCTAAGAGTAATATTAAACAAGAATTGATCCCTGGCTCTAGTCTGTATTTCCTTAATTATTTTTTGACTGAGATTATTTTCTTAATCCCAACCAGGTGAGCTATATTGTCTCCTCTTCTGTACCAGAAGTGACACAGAACTGTGCAATACTAGCCATGTCACAAACCAAGTATTTCACAGGTAGTCAGTGTTCCTCATTTTATCAGTGCTTGACAGTGCTTCCACAATCAAACCCTGAGGTCTGATTGTGGAAGTGCTGAAAGCATTCACATATGCAACTGCAATAGGGGCTGTATTTCAAAAATAGTAAATACTGTACCAGTGTCCAACTTCTCTAGTCAGGCAAGTCCTGTAGTATCTCATAATGGTACATAAGGAACAAGCACAAACACCTCCAAGTCTTGTCATGGCATGTCTCTTGTCATGTATTGCAAGAGACAGTGGACTCCAGAAAAAAATGTGACCAAGAGCTGCCTGTGGCCTCCAGAATAGCTTGTTTTTTTCTGTAGCTCATTTCTGAGGTCATGGAAGACAGACGGCCACAAGCTGGCCAGATAAACTGTTCAAGAGTGGCACATACAGACTCATCCAACTACCTACTGGTAATATCTGTGGAAAAGTGAGATTTCCATTTCTGATTCATTCTGAGCATTTTATATATATATATATTTTTAAATCTTAATTTTTCTGGGCTTTGGTTCTCTATCCTTAGATTAACAATAGCATCTTTGTTACCAAAGCATCATTCTGACCTAGTTAGACCATAATCAGAACTCCTGCAGGCTCTGCCAGAATCACTCAAAAACAACCATAAGCAAACTACTGGGACCCTTACCATAACCCCAATTTATGTTCTCAGAGCCCGATACATAGCTTGTCAATATCAAGTTTAAAAACATCAACAGTTTTGCAAATGCTATTAAGCCTTACTATACCAGGGGCCATATAAGCCTACAGACAGGATATGTTCCAAATCTGCAGAGAAGGCAGAGATCCTCCCGCAACTGTCATATAGGTCAACAAGAGTTGGCTGCTGATGCGAATAAAAGCATTGCCGAGTTCTTGCTCTGCTATTTAAGGGAGTGTCTTTGCGTGCAGCTAACTGTTGACAGCATACAAGAAGTTAATAAGAGTTGTTGTAAATACACCCAAGGGCTTAACAGTACTCTCATATTCTTATTTGGATGCCTAGGTAAACAGAAACAATTGAAAAGTTTGCAACTCTATTTCCCAACCCTCAGGGTCACAAAAAGTCATGCACACTTACAAGTCAGATATCACCACTGCAGGGACCCTGAACTTGCACAAGCATCTAATATGTCAGAGCACTGTGTGGAGTTCCTTGCTCAGCCCTGAAAGCAGGGCATGCTATGTAAGCATGACAGTGTCCAAGATGGCATGGTGGTGGTGTTCTGCTGTTTTCAAGCAAATTCTGAGTTTGGTGCTTAGATGATCATTTATATATTAGAAGTCTCTGCAATCTGTTCTCTTACACAATGCAAAGCTTGAAAGAGAGATGAAGAGAGAGACTGCCCCATAATCACCCAGGCTCCTTCAGTTTCCAATCAGTAAATCAAGAGAGGAACTGAGAAAGAAACTAGTATAAAGAGAACACTCTGCTTCCTCCACAACCACCACTTATTGCTCTTCTTGTGTAGAGTAAAAAAAAGAAAGATTGAGGTGTCCCTCTTTTCCTGAAGACCTCGCTCTGTCACACTGTTTGTTTTCTTGATAGAGCATATTCTCCTGCTTTTTATCAGCCTATTACATTCTAATCATCTTAAGTAGCACTGGTACTGTTTCTGGTTATTTAGTTCCAAGTTGCAAAATATCTTCCTAAAAAGGCTTCTAGCCATCATAGAGAAAAGGTTGAGAACTTGAGCCTTTATGAAACCAAATCTGACACAAACAACTTCCCTTTCACACAGGTTCACAAATATTCTTTTGTATTTTTATTCTATTTTGAAGGTCTAACTTATTAGACTAGATGATCTCCAGAAGTCCCTTCCAACCTCAACTATTCTACAATTCTGTGATTATACTAGTGGCTTGTCTTAGCTCATCACCCACTATTTTTTTTTTTTAAGTTAATATAGGCTTTAAGTTTTCATCAAAATCATGGAGAGAAGAAACTTTCTCTTTAAGTAAAAACTCTTAACTGGCCACCTACCCAGATATTACAGGAAATTGAGGAAAATATCATAATCATTGTAAAAGCTAAAATTTTGCAACAGCACCAGTTCAGGAAATCAGAACATCTTTCTACATATAGCTGAGCACAAGGCTTACATGAATGGCTTCAAGAGCCCACAGAGCAATAACAAGCATTTTCCACAAGCCTTTCTTTCCTTTCCGTTATATATAAAGAGAGTAAGATTTCTGTGGCAAATGAAATCTCTTTGCAATATACAAATATAGCTGTTTACCACATCTTTCCTTCTTTGGTGCCTTTAAGAGCTGCTCCAGTATAAAACTTCTCTTCTCTAGAGAATTCATCTTGGACATACTCAGTACATCTGACTCAGAATAATACTCTAATTGAACTAAGCATGTATTTAATAGACAGATTGGTATTAGATATCCTATACTATGCCATAGAGGTTTATATTAAAAATTGGGAAGTCATGTATGAAAACAAAGTAAAAGATGTTGGAGGCAGTCATTGGAATACAGAACCACAGAATGCTTAAGGTTGGAAGGGACCTCTAGAGGTCATCTAGTCCAACCCCCTGCACACGCAGGGCCACC
>JAUBNY010000044.1:761909-790993 GCA_032275445.1 Crypturellus soui | reverse complement strand
AGAGAAGGAGACTCCACAACCTCTCTGGGCAGCCTGTTCCAGTGCTCTGTCACCCTCACTGTTAAGAAATTTTTCCTCAAGTTCCTGTGGAACTTTTGATGCTTCAGTTTGTGGCCATTTCCTCTAGCTCTGTCGGTAGCCACCAGTGAAAAAAGGCCAGCACTATCCTCCTCACTGCCTCCCTTGACACTTCTGCATGTTTATACCTAGTTTTACTTTCCCAAATAATTGGCAATTAATTCATGGAAAAATATAAGTACACTCACAACAGTATTCATCAACTATTTATGCAAGAAAAACTACAGGATTCCAGAAGAAAAATTATGGAAAAGAATCTGGAGCTGGTAAATTCCCTTCCATCCATTCAGGATGGCATATCCTGATCTTTCCCTTTTGGGGGTGATTTACCTAACCTTTCAAGTTATTTCCACTAACTGTACTTCTTGCACAGAAGTAATATAGAAACAGTGCCATTCACACTGCAATTCAAAGTGCTGCTGATCTTCAGTAAAATCCTACTTAAAACAAGAAGTGGCCATCAAGTCGTGTCTTCTTTATTCTTTCTCCTACTTGCCACTCTCTAAAGCTCCTTTTCTCCCATTAATTATCTTCCTCAGCAGCGGAGTCTGCAGCCTCATAGTCCCTTAAGAAAGTCTCCTAACCCTATTTTTCATATTAATTATTAGTTCTCCATTACTGAAATCTTCTCCTAACAACTGTTTTGGCACCATTGTCCAATGCACCCCAGAATTTTAGTCTCTTAACACAGGACCAGTCTGAAGCACTTTAAATAATTAATATTACATATAACTTCTGGATTATAACTAATTAATGGATTAACCAGGAAGGATTATAAACCAGGAAGGTGAATAGAAAGTCACATGACAGGCAGCTGAGAAGATTAAAAGGAAGTGTTTCTCAGAAGCTATTTAAGATTTTCCTTTCTTTCTGTTTCACTATCAAATCTATGATGCCAAAATGAATGAATAGATCCTGATCTAATTCCAGTATTTATCTCTTCTGAGATACATAACCACACATAAAATAAAGCAAGAAACTTCGACAAGTGCTCTGAGTGTATAGATACTCTTCTAGGGTTAGAAAGGGTGAACTCCACGTTCTTTTAGCCTTAATATTAGCCTTCTCAGCAGAAAAGTGTCATTTCTGAGAAGTTAAACTTATGAAAACAGAAACATGTAAGGTTGACAGATTTTTAAAATAATCCCTCTTCAAGTAGCTTGTACAAATGTTGACAACAATACTGAAAAAGAACGTGGAGTTCACCTTTTCTAACCCTAGAAGAGTATCTATACACTCAGAGCAACCCAGCAGTGCAAAACTAGAGGCAGCTCCTGGACTCTGTTACATTTAAGAAAAAAATAGATCCTTGTGGAAGCCATTTAAGACTTGCTGGGAAAACTGAGCCCTAAAGTATTTGACAACATATCCTTTTAAAATAGATCCACTAGTTAAAGTTTCTCTCATTTCTGGAGCTTTTCCCACCTTGTCAGATTTTTCAGGACTTGTTCATACAGGTCATACCTGTGAGCATAACTGTGACTAGCTGTGACATGGCACCTTTTTCTTTTGAATGAATCTCATTCTGAAACACTTTACATACTTAAAAGTCTTATTTAAACTTCCTTCTCACAGGGCATTGGGAGCCAGATATCTCTTCACTTACCTCAGTCTAAGTAAAGCTCTTCCTGAAGAGCTCAGTGTGCAAAAAGTATCTTGTTTAATAAAGAAAAACATATTTTACTCAGAAGTGCTGAGTCACGAAAAATTGAGCTCAGTACAGAGTGGAGTAATTCATTTCTAGAACTACATCAGAGCCATGTTACAATCCAAATAAAAGAAATGGCTGCCTCACTATACATATTAATATACACTATGTAGAAGATTCCTTTTAATAAAAGTTAGAGAAAAACCTTTGTGTTCCTAAGTTGCCTTTCAGAGTCTCGGCACTATTTTAAATGAGTATATTTCTGTTCCAACTCAGAGTTGAGCACAAAGTATAACCTCTCAATCTAATCCATGTCCAAGAACAAAATGAGCTACCATGTTGACATTCTGAATCGATGCTGCGGTGTAGACTACCTTTATGACATATCTGGTAGAAGAAATAACCCTGTCTCCTTGTCCAAGTCAACAGAATTTTTTTTTTATGATTTGACCTTGTTTCTTTTGGCTTCATTTTTGCCTTGGATGCAAGACTCTTGTTGCAATATAAAAGGGGAAAAAAAAAGGAACATTATTAAATAAGTAGTTCTTGCTTATCTTTTGGTAAGGATACACAACAAAAGCTACCCACAGGTGCTTCCCTGGTGCATGGCTGAAATTCTGGCCTAACGCACATCAGGTGCTGAGCTGAGACACTCCTTGCTCTTAGTAAACTTGAGAGTATAAGTTTCACCTGATGTTTATGACCAGCTAAATGTGGTACAGGTTAGTTATAACATTTCAGCTAAATGGCATATATCCTTCAGCCTTAGTAGATTTAAGAAACTTAGAGTACTAAGACATTGGATTGCAGTACTAAAAAAATGGATAAAATCTGTATATGACTGATAGTTGGTGCTATTAGACAGAAGTTCAACTGACCTTTAAATCTGCTCTGCCAGAAGTTAAAAAGGTCCGTAAAAAATATGATGGTTTGCAGCCTGCACTCCCTGCTCAGCATGGTTTCCAGATGTTTGGTGATGAGCAATGAATAAACCTTCATTTACAAAGGGTCCATGAAAGGAAAGTAACAGAGAAGCATTATGTTAGTACATTTAAGTTCACTCTACATACCTTACTATTCCTTTGAAAGTTTTATAGGCATAACAAAACAGAAAAACAAGAAAAAAAAAATCCAGGTCAATCTGGGTCCACAAAAGTATTAAGAGCTCAACGAGGACACCACCAGAGTTACTCCTGTGGTGGTGGTAGTTCCACCTATGCATGCAGCTTCCTCCAAGCTGGCGGGTCTCCCCAGTCAAGAACAATTGGGATGTGCCTGGGAGGAGGATTTTCCCCGCCATGGGCAAGTGGGAGACACCTCCTCAACTCCACACCACCCCGCCTCCATCTCTACTGTCTCTCCCTTGCCCAAGGTAGGCTTTTCTTCCTGGGCTTTGCCAGCCAGTGAGGTAGGAGAAACCATAAAGAGGTGGAACACACAGCTCCTTTCCCCAGTAACTGCCTGTTCGCTCCCTCCATCACCCTCTACCAACCATCCACCCATAATGGCTGTTCCTTCTCTTCCTAACCTCCCCCTTAACAGCTCTGCTCTGTCTCTCCTCATTAGCTGCCCCCGCACCCCAATGGCTGCTCCTGCTGCTCCTCTAACAGTCACCCCTCAACGCCTCTCCTCATCCTTCCTACCCCGCTCCTCCCGCCAACGGCCGGCTGCTCTCCCCGCCCCACCCAACGGCTGTCCCGCTCTAACGGATCCCCCTTAACGGCACCACATTCCCTCTGCTCCTCCTCAACAGCTGCGCCCTCTCCCTGCACCACCCAACAGCTCCCCGTTTGGAGCTACGCGTTCTTTTCTATCCCACCTGAGCCGCAGCTGCCCATTTTAACGGCTCCCACTCAACCGCCGCTCCCCCCCCCCCACCTTTTTTTTTTAACGACTCCCACTCAGTGATTGTTCCTTCTGTCTGTCCTATCCAACGGCTCTCCCTCAACGGCAGGAAGCTTCTTCTTGTCTCTCTTTAGCCGCAACTCCTTCTTCTCGTCCACCTAAGGGCTCCCGCTCAGCACCAGCCCCCTTTACTTGTTCACCCGAGAGCTTCCCCCTCTTCTCTAATGGCTGCTCCTCCACAGCAGCACGTTCTCCCCGTCCCTCCTCGATGGCTGCCCGTTCTCTCGTTGCTGCCCCTCAGCGGCTGTCCCTCTTCCAGGAGCTCTCCCTCAAGGCTTGCTCCACCGCCCCAACGGCTCCCCAGTGTCTCCCTGAACCCTCAACGGCTGCTGCAATAACGGTTCCTCCTCCGTGACTGCTCCCCCCAGAGGCTGCCCCCTTTTAATGGCTTCCCGCTCTTTCTGCCTCCCACTACCCCCCCAACCCCCTCAAGGGTTTCCCCCTCTCTCCCGGCTTTCCCTTCCCCGCCTGAGGCTGCCCGCTCGCGCGCTCCCTGGCTCCCGCCCCGCCCGCGCGGCCGTTGCGCTCCCGGAGCGTCAGCGGGAATTTCCAGCCAGGAAGTGCGGCGGCCCCGGCGGGCAGGGGCGGGCGGGCGGCCGCGGGGGCGGAGGCTTCGCAGGCGGCGGCCGCGCAGGCCGGTGCCGCTCGGCTGCCTTCGCCAGTGGGCCGGCGGAGGGGAAAGTCCGCGCGGAGCCAGGGCGCGGGCGGCGCCGGCGGCGTCACGCCGGTTACATGGAGCGGCGCTGAGGGGCGCGCGAGCGAGCGGGCGGCGACGAGGAAGACGACGACAGCGACGCGAAGGACGAGGCGCAGTCGGCATCTACCCTGTCTCCGGTGAGCTCCTGGCCCGTCGCCCTCTTTTTTCCTGCCCCGCTGCCCGCTTGCCTGTTGCGCCGGCGCTGCCTCCTTCCCGCGCGGAGCCGGTGCAGGGTGGCCCGGGCCGGGCGGGGGACACCGCTGCGGGGTTTGCCGGCGGCCAGCCCCGCCCGGCCTAACGCGCGGCTGGGCGCCGCGGCCGGTGTCCAGCGCGTGCCCTCGGGCACGGGCGAGGGAAGCGCGGGGAAGCGGCGGCCGGTGCCTCGGCCCGGGAGGTGGCAGGGAGGCCGGGCCGGGACGGGGGGCTGCGGTCAGGGCGGCACGAGCCCTCTCCTCCTCGCGGTGCGGAGCTTTTGGGAAGGGCAGTTGCCGCTTTGCTTTCTCTTCTGTCGGGACGTTAGCAGCTGCCGTCGCTGCTCTGCGCGCTGAATCTTTGAGCGCGGCTACGGCGCGCTCTTTTGCTGGTGTTTAGTCTAAGGGGCTGGCCAGCCCACTGGAGGCTGCGAAGTACTGTCAAAAGGCTCGGAAACCTGGAAAGCCGCTTCTGCTGGCTGGTGGTGGGTACTCGCTGTTAAAGAGGCTGCTGCTTTTTGCGTGTTAGGTTTGAAAGGTTTCTAAATGGTCTGGGGCAGCTATGTTGTGCAGTCATTTGTCGAGCCTTGAGGGGGAAAAAGTTATTGTGTCAGCACCCTGATGGTGCCCTCCTGATTGTGGGTGAGGGTTGTAGCAGGCCTTCAATTGAAGGACATGACAAATAATGTAAATAAATGCTACTTTGGGGAGTGATAACTGGTGAATATTTAAAGGAGATTGTACTGGTAAGAGATTGTACTAGTAAGTGATGAAAGTGAAATGGTTTTGCAATGATACAGAAGCAGGATCTGATTTTTTTTTGTTGTTGTTGTATGAGGTCATAAAAATGAGAAGGTTTGACTGTTCATCATTGCCATTATGTTTTAAAATTGTGCTGTTTACCTCAGTGCTAATTCAATTAAGACGCTCTATGTGAATATAAAATAGAGTGTTATTTCTGAACTTCAGTGTAGATAAGCTATGTGTTATTTGACCACTATTCCAATATAGTATGCTGGTGTGTACTTCCATTCAAACCGGTGAAAATATGAGCCCCTGTAAGTGTTTGCAGGGGTCAGGCTTCATAGACACATCTTCATCACAACTTCAGCCTCCAGTCAAAAATGCTCCTATCTTTGCTGAAGGGTAACTTTCAAAAAGTAATACATATTTTAAAAAATGTGTTTTAAAGTTTTTAATGTGTTGAGCATGTTTGGTTTCATGTGACAAAGTCCTCTTCTCATTTATTCTTTTCATTAGAAAAACTTAAGTCAATGTTAAGCATGTTCTCCTCTGTATCTGCTTATACCCTACATCACCTTTTACTTTACCAGCTATAAGGTGCTACACGCAAGCAGCCTTCATATGATCATTGTCAAGTTTATGCAATGCAGATGAAAATGTCTAATGGTATTCTGGAGCTCTTAATATGTTAGTTAGAATGTCTATCTGGATAGAGGCATGTTTTTATTATTTCAGGAAAGAATGTAGCTGCCCATTTAATGAAAGCATCAGAATGATGTTTTCATTATCCCCGGTGTTTTGTAATCTCCAGAAGAGAACTACCGTTTATTTGAGAAAATGAAAGAGGAAAAATCAGACTTTTAACAGTATGGGAGGCAGATTTTCAGCTTCTCTAAACTTTCCAGACTTAGTAATTTAAGTGACATTTATGCTGAAATTTTATTGTCAGAATCTGCCAGAGGATGTACCAGGAGATTTCAAGGAAACCTAGTGCTGAGATACCTGTAAGAACCATTAAATAATTTAAATTGAAATGTTAACTAGCAGATGGGGGAAAAAAAAGGCCTTTTTTTAACCACCCTTTGTCTGTTTCTTTCAAGAAAGAAATGCCCCCTTAACAGTACAGTTACCACAAAATCAAGCTGGTTTCTCTTCTCAGTAATGAATACATTTTAGATAGAGGTAAGATGAGGAAACAGAGAATGGCTTTGATTCATTTTGTGTCAAGTTGTGTGTTTAAAAAGATATAGATTGTAGCAGATAAGCTTCATACCTGATAGAGATGTGTAGTTAAATTGTCATCGATTTTTTTGTATGCATTTTGAAGTCAGAAAAGCTTCCTTGAAAAAAGGAAGCTGGGAGACAGCATAATCCCTGTTTTCATTTTGATAGTAGATAAGAAAGTAAAAAATAGAAGGAATGTTTTATTTATATTTAAGTTTAAAAATTTCTGACCTAATTTATTGAAAAATAATACTAATTTTAATTGTTTCTGACTGTTACTGCGCACTTGATTTTAAGATGATTTATTTTACTCTTTTTATTGAAGTGTCACTATATGATTTTGCAATGTTCAGTAATGGGTACTCAGAATCAAATAATAACTAGAATTTGGTAATTAATATATGTCTGAATTTCCATGAAAAGCAGAGTTCCTGCTTTCCAGCACTGTCTTTTCTCAATATCTCTCCCAAGTCACTGCCACATAAATATGTGGAAAGTACAAAACTAAGTGCAGTTAAGAAATTTGTGTTGTCCTGCCCATTGCCACTGATGATTCTGGAAGCACACGAACCATATGTGAAGACCCCTGAGTCCTCACTGTGAAGAACGGTCTGTACTACCTAAAATATTTAAGATTCTGTGTCTCCAGACTTGCTATGTGGTTATGCATATACATATTAAATGCTGTGTGGAAGTTAGAAAGATACAGTGAAAAAACGTATTTTTTTTTTACTAGCTTAGAGTAGGCTTTCTGCAGTAGCTATTGGTCAAAAAATTCTGCAGTCTTTTGAAATTCTGTTTAATTTTTCTATGTTTTCATAGATACTTCAAAATTTATGCACTGAAATGTTCTTGCATTTTGGTGCTGTAAATGTTGGCTACCTCTAGGCTAAGAAGTATTTGTCTTGGGAGAAATTTGTGTTTATTTCCTTATGCAACTAAAGAAAACTCTAAATGTAGCTTCTTTGGATTTTTTTTCCCAGTGTGTTGCCAGTTTTCTTTGGTTCTGAGTATCAAAATAAACAAGTATGAAAAGAGAAATGTCCTGGGTTAGATGGTGCATAGGGGGAATTCTAGCCTTAGTCGCTGTCAACTCTGACCTGGATATCATAGAAGTGGAAGTTGCAATTTTATGTCCATTAAATTAGCTCTGCAGCTTTTTAAGAAGCTCTGCGTAGACAATTTTATAATTACAGTTGTCATTAATTGTGCCCTTAGGTTGCCCAGGCACTTAAGTTTGTGTATCCTCTTGGGTACAGAAATAATTCAGTGTCCCTCTATCAATGTTTTAATTCAAGCGTATGCTCGTATATCTTGTGGAAAGTCTGTTGACAATTTCTGAGGAAAGGCCCTAAAAGATGCTTCAAATGATTCTAGTTTCAAGGTAAAATCCTTTGATTAGGGCTTAGGTGGACCTGACAGACCATGGTGTTGGGAAGAAATTTCTATTGCTTCTACTTAATGTGTTTTTTTTTCCCCCTTTCAGCTTTCATGTTCTTGTAAAAACTGTTACTTTTTTTTTTTTTTTTTTAACATGGAATTAACTAAGCTAAATTACCAGAGTTTTCCATTGTGTCCTCAAAGCCAACTGTACTGGTATGAACAGATCAAGAACAAAGTACGTCTGAGGCTTTTTTACATCATTTTTCTGACTGCTAGCACATTTAGGGACAATTTTTAGCATGTACAAATGAAATAAAAGCAAAGTGAGCAGGTATTTTTCTACTCTTGGTGTTAGTCTAAATATTTTATTGTATCTTAGCTTACTGAGAGAATTTTTCTGTAAAACAGTGTCAAATTAAACCTTAGAAACCTGGAACCTGCTTTTCAACTTTAAATTTAAACCCTAGGTAAAGGAGAATTGAAACCCTTCAAAATCAGGGCTTATGAGTATAGTGTAATGGTGCTCTGTGCTCTTTTACCTGCATGTACCTGCTGGCTGCTGGTATTTATTTGGCTAGTTGTCTCACGTAACCTATTCAGGGGTCCTTTGCAAACAAAAGGCCACCAGAGTCCCTTGGCTGATTTTGGTTGTGGGGTAACAGCTTTTAGCCAACACTGGGAGTGGTTGTCCCAGAAATGGGGAGCTGCGTCTTCAGTAACGCACCAGAACCTGCGCTATGCAGCAAGCCATACCAGAACGGCCCCTCTCAAATCTTGCATTTCTCTTTTATCTCCTTAGAAATATTTCTCTCTTTCCAAAGGATGGAAAAGGGTTGGTGTTTAATACTCTTATATCTTTTATTTAAAGCTTATGAAATGGCATGTGTGTTCTCTTTAAGCTAGAATTTGACTTTGGTGACCTACCTTACATAAACTAGAGCTATCTCAAAGAAATGTCCAGTGACTCTCTTTAATTTGATCTTGAAAGTAAAAGCATTTTGAAGTGATATTCATTCTAGTTTGAGTAATGTTACCACCCCATGCAGCTGCAATACATTGCAATTTTCAACTTGTTTTACTGTGCCGAACCTCAATATTTTTATATGTGGTTAGCATTTTACATATATGTATGTATGTGTTTGCCACAGTTGAGTACTGTATACTCTTTTTAAGTTGCCTTCAATGTGTTTTGACACTAACATTCACATGTTATTCTATCCCAGAAAACCCAGAACCCAGAAAACCCAGAAAAATTAGTTTGTGCTTAGGACAACTTAGAATATCTTCTTGTCAGATTCTGTCACTATTGTCCTATTTAAAGAATGAATAAAACACACAAATTCCTCTCTTAAAGATACTCAACAACAACAAAAAACACCCATGAAGCGTATTTGTAAAATAAATTTCATCATGATAGAGATTTTTATTTAAATATAGTAGTTGTCTGGTAGAATAAATCTGTTTCTTGATCTCCTACAACATTTTTGTACCTAACAGTCTTGTTTGGAAGCATCTCACTGGTGAAATCTTTCTTGAATATTTCTAGTCAATTGCACTTTCTTACCTAGAAAATGTTTTAAACTATTTTTATAAAATATGGAGGTTGCGACTGTTGTCCAGTAATACATGTTTGACTGGAAATATTTTAAAATCCTAACTTCAACTACTTATCTTTACCTTTAAAAATATACAACCCTAACTCCCAAGTTCCACCCAACAGGAAATAATAAACAGACTTAATGAATAACAAAAAAGTCTGTTTGTGTAAGTAGATTAGAAAAACAAATGGTGTGTAGTGTCATTTTGGGTTAGGCAGTTTTACTGTAGCTGCAACAGTTTAAGGACAGGTAAGATAGTCTACTGAGAAGAGATAAAATGCTTCTCTATGCAAACCTTTTGACTCATAGTAAGGAATTATGCAGACAGTTTTTCAGAGGTAATACTTAGTAGTAGCTGAAGGAAATTAAACGTAAAAACAACTTCTGCATATTTCTTTTACAGAAATTGAGCATTGTTGAGTTTTATACTGAGAATCTTACATCTCAAGTTTAACATCCATTCAAAAAATGCATCTGAAATGACTCCTTGTCAAATTATGTGAGTTAACAATGACTTTCCTTGTTCTTTAAAATGCTTTTCCTTTACTGTTTATTAGGAGATGCATGCCAATAATGTGAGCAAAAGTATACATGATGTTTCTTTCCTTTTTTTTTTATTCCATCTACTTTTATGCTTCAGAAAACTCCAATGGGCTATCATCTCTTAGATCATCTCCTAGTTTGAAGTATTTAGGGGATTGCTGTCTATAGCATATTTGTGTCTTTTTCAAAGAAAAGTGTTTGTCTGTATGCATGCAGACACATAGCTTGCATTTTTTGAGTGTTTCCAGACTATTCCTCAGGCACTCTTCAGTTCTTCAACTTTAGTTAAAGTGTAGTACACTTGTTTTCTGAATCCCTGGCTTGAAAGGTGAAGAGAAGTTGATGTTTTATGTATCACTTTGTAAGACTAACTTATAAAGTCAGAGATTGATCTCCTTCAGTACAGAAGCTGTCAGAGTGATTTGAGTGCAGGACTGTAATGGTCTTTATTACTCAAAGATCATTAACATCCATCTCTCCATGCTGCTGTTGATAGAATATGCGCTAATTCTGTATGGTGCTGTCGATTGACTGTGTTGCAATTTAAATCTTCTTTTATAAAATATTAATCTTTCTTGAACTCCATCGTTATACTGAGTTAGATAAAATAATGGACAAGTTTAGGAAGGGTGGGTTTATTCCTTTATTTAAAAACACAGCAGTAGCTAGATATCCTAATGTTGGTGGTCTCCCTTTATTTTCCAAGGCTATCGTTAGGGTATCCATGTCATATTAGTTTGTGTTTTGTCTTTGTGTAGTTGAAGAGAGAGATGAGTGCTTTCCATTATGAGGCAGATTTTTGTGGCAGAGAAATTGGTGACACTGTCCTTAATCTCTCAAAACTGCCTGCTATGTTGTACTCATATCCAAAGAACATAGATTAAATGCAGATATCCGTTTGCCATGTCATTCTTTGAAAGTCTGGGAAAGAAAGCCTATGTCATTGTTTTTGTTTATTTGTTTGCCTTTGTCTATTCCCATTTGAAGTGTTAGTTTCCTGCGAGTGCACTTTAAAGTATGGATAGATTTGAGGGAATGAAACATAGCTATTTTGTGCAACTATTGGAGGTAATATTCAAATTAACTCATTTCCTGGTTGTGAGGATAAGAAATCTTCCTAATTTGTTAGCATATATGGTTCAGGAAGTTTAGATCTTTTTGCTTTTTTAGAAGACATGCAACTACTGGGTGAGAAGGTGTCTGTAAACATTTTTTAAAATAGCTTGAATATTAGTATCTGACTCAGACATCAAAGTTTGATTTCTCACAGATAATGAAATTAACATTAGGTTCTGCAAGTCCATAGAAATCTAGTAAGTCTTCTTCCTTGTATGTATCGCATTGGATATTGGAATCAAAGTGGAAAATCACAATTCAAGATGGAAAGTTGAAAAGGAACACTAGAGCAAGGAACTTCCAAGAAGTCAGGGACTAACAAAAGTTGTTTAGAGAAGGCTCATTTTGCTTTAAAAGATAGTAGTCAGATACAGTGCTGGGAGATATATTTTTCCCTATAGATGCAAGTTTGCATTAGAGTGTCTGTGGACTGGAGATCGTGTGGGAACCAGGTGTGCATGGTAGCAGAAATCTCCACAAAATAGCTTTCTTCACAAGGGGAGACTGAACAAAGCTACTCCTAACAGACTTTAATCTTATCTCTTTAGTGAAAATGCTTAGCAATTCAAGCAATAAGGGAGCAAACAACTAAACATTAAAATATTTTTTTTTCTCTTGTAAGAAGCAGCAGATTAGGAATATGTTAACAAAGTAAATCCTAAGCAAACAAATTCTGTTTTTCAGGTACTGTTCCTGGAACATTTTTGTCATTTGTTTTGCTTTGAAAGAAGAGAAAACATATATTGAAACTGAGAGTGTTTTCAGTCATTTTGAAGGGACATTTTAAACCACTGGGTTAATTTTTGTCTAGACCCTGAAAAGGCAGTCAAGTGTCTGTTTACATACACAGAGGTATATGTTTGCACACTTAAATCATCCTGTTCTTCTAATACACTGGCTTAGCATTCACGCAAAGGAGAGTGTCTCTGGCATTTCCTCCCAACTGTTACTTGACTGTTGTTTGGCTGTTGAACTTGAGAGATCAAACAAGGGGTGCAGTGCTGCTGGTGCCAGAGGGCTGTTTAATACCGACTTAGAGACTTACTAATTAGTACATACCTATTGCCACCTCTCAACATGTAGCAACCTCTGTAACCTCTGTAACCTCCTTTGCTCTTACACTGTCCTCATTCATAGCATCAGCCAAAAAAAAAGAGAAATGACAGTTTTGGTGAAGTTATTTGAAGGGTTGATTCAGGTAAGTATAGGTTATTTTTTGTATGGATTTTAATCTTTACAGTCAAAGTTGTTTAGTGGAACTGTCTTCAGAAATAATACCACTTTTGGTGAGGTCATATATTACAAAAATATTAATGTGACCAGGAAGCATAGGTGCGAAAACTGTACTTTCCCCCCACCAAGTTCTGCTGAAGCAAGAGTAGTGCAGTGTGATTAGCTACAGTGGGGCAAGGATGATAGAATATGCTCTCCAATTTATCCTAGTGTGCTTACTGAAGAAGCTGCAAGATGCTTTGAAACTTTCTCAGAGGTACGGATATAGTGAGCTGACAAACAGGCAGAGGCTACTGATCTTACCCTGCTCCTCGGAGCTTTTGGTCTCCAAAGAAGGTATTTTAGGTATTTTGGAACATAATTTTGCTTGTGACTCATGAAATAGCAAGCTACTGAAGGTGAGAAATTACAAAAGACCTTTAGGACCAGTTTTTATTCTGTTTGTACGGAGAGAATTTGGCATGTGTACTCATAGTTAGCTAAATGTAGGGTGGGTACTTTCTGACACTTCCTAAAAAATGTTGAAGTCTTCCGATTGTTTTCCATAATATCTATATCTTTAACGGGGAAGCATTAGCCACAAAGTGAAGTGCTTTTTGTTTTTTATTTTTTTAATGTTTTTTATTATTACTATTTTAGTGATTTCAGTGGCTGGCAAATTTGTAAATAGGTTTATATGCTTTTTGTGGAAAAGATATGTAGGATAAAAACATGTTTGTAAAGTTTGCTGTATGCTGAAAACTTTGTTACAAATGCTTTTGTAACATGTATGTTGGCTTTTTCACAATGATTGATGATAATAACAAATCATCAATGAAAGTAAAGCTTTGGAAAATGTGCTTGTGAAATAATGTGGTTGAATGGCACTTCTTAATTGCTAAAGAAGTCCCAAGATATTAGGTGATGAAGTATACCTCAGATGGCTGTGGATACTTGTTATTTTTGACTAAGACCTTATAGCCAGTTATTAAATATTTGCTCAAATATTGCAATCAATTTTTCTATTAATATTTATCTCTAAAATTGAATTTTGAACATATATGTATATTTTCTAAGTTAAATACTTTTATCTTCTTAGGCCACTTTTCCTGGAAGGCAGATCTGTATTAAGTGTCTCCTATTTCACTGCTGTAAATGTTCTTTCTTTTTCTGCTTGTGTGGGAAGGCTGGCCATATGCCATCTTTGGAATTTGTTAACAAGTAGCTTTGAGCTTCTGTCAGAGTGAAGTACCTGAATACAATTTTCTTTTGATGTTTGCCTTTCTGATTTCTATTCGTAGTGAGGACTCCTAGTGACTCAGTTTTTCTTTAGTGGTTTACTGATGCCTGGCTACCATCTTCTGCATTAGGCAGTAGGTTTTCATAATTCACTTTTTTCTGGAAAACATGGTTCGTATTCATTTTGGTGAAAAATAAAAGCAGATGCTTTTGTTATTTCCTTAGTTAATCCTTTTATTTAGAGCGTTTGTCTTCATGCAGGCGCATGAATCTCTTTAAATAGGGAATACAGTTATTTTTAGATAATTCTTGAAAACCTCTTTTTAATAAAAGCAACATTAATGAACTTCTAATACTTTTAACATTGTCTAAATAAAAAGAAATAATACAGATTGTTAAGAACAGACCTAATAAATTCCTAAGATAATTTTCTTGTTCTGCTATTGCTTTGTTATGGCTGTGGGAAAAATAAGTCATGATAAAATTTCCTAGCACATGAAGACCTGTGGTGAAAGATTATGGATGCTGTACATCCGTAATGATTATCATCACCACCTTTGGTGGAGACCAAGTACTTGTGAACCTCTGAAAATAAAGATGTCAAATTATTCACTGTTTGCCTCCTCTTTTTTTAATCTCACATACAATAGTACTTCACAAGAAAGCTGCTGAGGTTAATTTGTGAATGCTTTGAAGCATTTCTGCTTGGGCTTAACTATGATGGTGGTTTTGCCTGAACTGCAAGGACAGAATAGTCAGGACAGAGGTAGAAACAAGTCAAACATTTTAAAGAAGTTGCAGTAAATTTTATCTCTAGGATTTTGTCTGTGATTGAGTTGCATGGGAGCACGCAAAGGAAAATCTTGTCTTGTTCCCTGCAAAAATGAGAGGAATTTTAGGAGTGTTTCTTAAGTTGTTAATGTTATGAGTACATAAAAGGGATCAGAAATTAGTGTTTTAACTCTAGTGTTTTGCTGTTTTCTGTAAAAGTAACAGGTCCGATCATGCTTTTGTTTTTCAGGACTTCAAAATGGCAGAAGATTCCTATATTATGGGAGTGTCTGACCCCCAAGTAAGTGAATTTGTGCTTTTTCAACATATCTGTATTCTGTCTTAGCTCTCAGCTTTTGGTACTTCCCATATATATGGCCATGACATTTTCTAGGTGTAACAATATAGGAATATAAAAGCATTCTAGTTTTTCTAGTTGGAATCAGGTTTTGAGGGATCCTGTGCGACTTGTAAAGTGCCTTGCCATGGTGAAATAACTGAAATATAAAGGAAAGTCAGGCATACTGAAAGAAGCAGTGGGAAAACATACTTATTTTTAATGTGCAATCTGCCTATCACATTTATTCTGAAATATGGTCATGGTGGGCGCTGGACTTTATATAAAAAATAAAGTGCTAAAAGCACACCCCTTCCCCACCCCCCATATCTTTATTGGTGAGATTGTGCATTGACATTGACGGAAATGTTCCTTCACTCATGCAGATCATTAAGCCTAGCTCTTCAAAAACTCTTCTATGATTCAGGTATTAGGTTGCTCCGATTCATTTGTACTGCAAGAACAGTGTTTTGAAGAGGGGATCTAATAGGGAGATCATCTCTGCTTTTTTAAAAAATTTTCTAAAAGAGTATTTTCTCTTTTTTGCTTGCTGAGCTTTGGAAAAAGATAGATTTAGACATGGCAACAATTACAGTAGGTTAAGATATGTTAGTATTAAAAACTAAAATATAACCTGGTAATACTATTTTTTACATTAGATCTTGTAAATATATTTCAATAATCTGGTTTGGCGGGGTTAAATTAGAGGTGTAAATGTGAATATCACTGAGCAAGACTCTAGCATCAGATGTTCAGAAGATCTTAGCATCTAAAGTTTCCTGAATATATGGCTGGTAGCGCATGCAAGCGAAAAACATGCTTAGGATCTGCTGAGTTCAGTCCAGTCACAAAATATTGGTATAACTTGCTCAGTGCTGTCAGGTTTGCTAGCACTGCTGTTGATAAACCATTAAAACAGAGAAGATTTGGTACACAGGACCCCCTGAGATCTGGTTCATCCTCCTGTAAAGTAGATATAAAATGTTTACCTACTGCACTGGGGTGGTTGGAGTGTCAATATTTATAGAGAGCTATGAAAATCCTCACTGGAAGTTGTTATATGAAATTATTTGTATATCTAGTAATAAAAGTAAACTGTCTTTCAATATAGATGCTTGCAATGGATCAGTTCATGGGAATGAATGCAATATTTAATACAAGTTACATCACTTCAGACTTGCCACTACGAACAGGTAGGAATGTTGCTATTTGCTTGTGGTACTGCTCCTGCTATTTTCCAGTTTGTTTTGTGCAGGAATTCTTTTCAGAGGCTTACTTGTTTATACTACTGTATTTCATAATACTGTATCCTAAAGTTGTCAACCAGACTTCATTTGGATTGACTTTTTATTATACCCTTTGAAAATCTCTTTCCCCTCACAACAGCTTCAGAGGCTTGTTTGTTTATACTAGAATATTTCATAATACTGCATCCCAAAGTTGTCAGACAGACTTAATTTGAATTGACCTTTTATTACACCTTTTAAAAATCCCTTCCTTCCCCTCAAAACAGTATCAGAAGTTTGTTTGGTTACACTGTTGTGTTTTGTAATACTATATCCCAAAGCTGTCAACCAGACTTCATTTAGGTTGACTTTGGTTATATTCTTTAAACATCTCTTTCCCTCATAACAGTTTCAACAGTGAGAGGAATCTAATTTTCTTTTGGCTTGTATCTAAAGCTGAAAATTTCAGTCAGTTAAATAATTTGATCAAGCAGCTCCAAGTGACCTGTTTTTATAACTTATTTTGTGTTCTGTTTTTGTTTTCTAAATTTGCATCCTTAGCAACTCTGGCATTTGTACTGTCAATTTTTCTCTCAAACAATGTTTCATTTATTGTAAAAACTCCTAAGGTGCTTATTTTTCCACTAATAAAATGTAGGGTATATTCAGCTTCCTGTATCATTTGTGTCTTTTTTTTTTTTTTTTCTTCTCGGTGACTCTTATTTCCTGTAAGATGGCAGTCTGATATTAAAACCTGCCAATTTTCTGAATAGCATTCATTTGAAAGCTCAGAGTTAGATTTTGCCTCTGAATGCTGAAAATAAACCAAATATTCTGCAAAGGTCTAATAGTCAGTTCTTCCCAGTATAGTTCCAGGTTGGGAATGTGAAATAAAATATTATATCCTAGCCTATATTAGCTGCTTGGCCAACCTTGGACTGGTTTTGCTTATTCACTTTTTTGCAAGTAACACTTTTTGCTTGAAATTATGTAGTCCTGAGGCTTTCCTTGGTATTTTTTAATTACTATCCCCAGTACAGATATTAATATTTTTCAGCATGACAACTTTCTGTTGTTGATCCAAGTCTCTGATGTATCAGGAAGTAGCTGGTCTTCTGCATTACAGATTACTTTGTTGAAAATGCAAAATCACTTTTGTTTGAGATGTGGTACACTTGACAACAGTGTAAGGTGTGAAAGGTAGCATGGAATTAGCAGTTAACCTTTTTCTTCACTTAATAGATAAAATTCTGTCCTAACATGAAAATAAATTATGATTTCAAAAAGGGGGAGGTTGTTTACTGTTCCAGTGTTTCCTGGTTTAAACCATTCTTCATTTTTCTTTACTAAATAGTAATGAGAAAGAATCAGGAAGCACATGTGATACAAATAATGATGTTTCAAGATAAGTTTTTATTCTGACGAGCAAAGCTCTTGACAAATATCAACTGGCATCCAACAAATGAATGTTGCAATCGCTTGTTTGCAGTGTTTTTATTAATGCAGACAAATTCTTTGGTAAGATTCATCTGCTTAAGATTAAAGGGCTTATGCATTGCACATTCATTTATTTCTCTTTTTTCTCTTTTTTTTTTTCCCCTCAGAGCTTTTGTGGGGCACAAATGGTTGTTGGAAGTCAGATACCACCGTAGTGAAATCCTATCTACCACTTAAACTTACTTTGTAATCCTCATGCCAGACTCATTCCATATAAATTATTCAGATATACAAAGCTGATTTTCAGATATTTGTTCTGTCTAAAGTAGAAAACAGCTGTTTTCAAAAGCATGTGAGCAGTCAAGAATTCACTGAGACCTAGAATCATAGAAACGTACTAGAGTACACTGGACTAAGTCTAGCTATCCCTTTAATTTGCAGAATTGACTAGATCCTGCCTTTTCTCCCCTACCATGGCACTGCTCTTGTCTACTACTGTAGTCCAAGTGCTGAGTTTCCTGTGTACAGAATGAGTTTTATTAAAGGAGGGTAGAGTTGAGTTTATCACAAAAAGATAATGAAGTATTAGAGAAGGTTGATTACTTCAGTGCTACCCAACTTCGCTATGGTGATTTTGTTTCTCAAGTAATATCACTATAATACTCAGTTCCTACCCTTCAAATGGTGGTGGACTAGTTCTTTAGTTATAAGGTAGTCTGATAATTTGAAGCAGAAGTTAGATTTTAGTTGTTTTCAAGCAGAAACTCATTGCCTTTTCTACACAAAGAGACTGCTTATAAATTTCATGTATGACTTTTCCAAAGCACCCCTGTAAAGTAGGGTGAGGGTGGAATAAGTGTTTTCAAAAGGACTTTTCTCCAACACAGTTGACTGATTTAAACCTGAAGAATTGAAGAGTCTGTTGCTTAGGATTCTGTGTCGCACCTATATCTTTCAGTCTCTGCATTCATAAATGTACACTGCCCATCTTTATCACACTGGCAGGCAGGTTTAATGTGTAACTGAACTGCAATATCATGCCAGTGTAGCTGAATCAACAAATAGCTGGGGAATTTGGGGACTTTTTGGTGATAGATGTTCTGCTCTTACGTTAATAATTACAGTAATAGCTGAAGACCTTTGAGGTGCCAGGACAAGGAATTTCTCTGTGTGGTTGTCAGTGCTGAAGTGTCTTTGCTCACTTTGTTCATCTCAGTTATATCAGTTTTGAGTAAAAACCCGAGTTTGTGCTTGGTTATTTTGACTCTAAAGCTGCTGTGATTAGTTGGTTCAAGTTGTATATTTATGTTTAAATTTGGAAAAAGAAGTAATCCCTGTGTGCCCTTGGTGACAAAGGGATGTATTTATAGCAAGTGCCTTAACAGTGCAAACTGAAGGGCTATGTTTAAAAGAGCACCCACTGCAGGGACAGTGAGGCACGAAGTCAAACTGTTCTTTGACTCATTGAGAATTACATTCTTAATGGAAATGGAGGGAGCATTACCCAGAGCACTTTATCTTCCTGCTGTGCAGAAGATAAAGCAGATGCACATTGGTATGAAATTTTCTATTTAGTGGAGGGACAAAATGATGCCTTAATTTGCAGAAGAAATAGGCAGAGCTCTAAGCAAAGGATTCTGTAGTGTTGGATGATCATTGACATCCAAATACAGCAGCCTGCGTCAGCTTAGAGATGGCTTTGGGGACATATGTGTGGAAACTGGTTAATTCTGATTTTTGAAGGATTCTACTCTAACTGTAGCCATTGGCATTGATTCAGTTTTAATTTTTATTTTTTATGGCAGGCAGAGTAAGTCTGTGAAGTGGAAGCCGGGCCCTCAGCAGCTGAACAGTTTTGCCAGGAGGCTGCTGAAATTAGCTTTCTGGTGATTCTTAACCTCTACTGTTTCATTAACCTATGCTGCCCAGCTCCCTGCAATGGCTGCTGTTAAATGGGAAAGGTGTGGAAGAAGGGGTGGTAAGAGGGCACTTCTAAACACTTGATTTAATTTTTAGAAAAAAAGCAAAGAAGTTTGACCTTCACCAAAAATGAGTTGGCTGTTCATTTTCTGTGGTCCTAATCCTCTGAGGTGTGAGAAGACCTGTGCATGGCTTCTGTTTTTTAAACACTGCAAAACTGAAATACAAGAGAGTGTGCCTGTGAGGCTAGAGGATATACAAAGGCTGCAGTAGGCTAAGGCCCTGAATCTGGAACCCTAGCTTTCATTGGAAAGGTAACACTGTCAGGATGGATGCAAGAGAGTTGGTGCTGGGTCTTGGAAAGAAGATCCAGAGGCTGTGAGTGGTTTTGTTGATATCCACAGAGTAAAACAGCACACTAAATTTCAAGGGTAATTCACCTGCCTGTTTTGGGGACCCTGTTACAGAGAGTAGCTGCAGGTGGGGAACTTGACCACAGTTGGTTGCAGGTTGTTAAAATGAATTGCTTTGAGTATTAGGTAAGCTATTAGGTAAGAGAGCCCTCCAGTTCTGTCACTCTTGCAGGGATATCCTACCAGCTTTGACTTTGCTGTGATGGGAAGAACAAACCAAAGATAGGTGCTCTTTTGGGAAGTGTGTGCAGGATGAGGTCTTTAGAGAGGCAGAAAGAATGTAAGTAGTGGGAGTGTGAGACGCAGGAGGGCCTCTGACTCAGGCAGGAAGGAAAATGAAGAAATGTAGTAGCTGAAGACGTGAGGAAGTGGGACTGTGACTCAGGCTGAAAGGGAGGCAGTGGGATGTGAGTTCATCTGTGATGAGACGAGAAGATGGAGAAGGAAGCAGCTAGGCTTAGTATCAATACATGGCAGCCTGCATTGAGCCCTCCAAGGCAAGCGCTGCAGCGTTTAGTTGCAGTTCATAGCCCTGCTGACTGAACGGCAATGCCAGACAAATCATGAGGAGTTCTCATGTCAAAACTTGGCTCCTGGCAACCTTGTGATTCTTCCCTGCTTAGAGGCCAACTCCACGACTGTGTGCTGCTTCAGCCTCTCTCCAGAGCAAAAATAGACCTTAAGTGCATTAAGTAGTGTTACACAACTACAAGAAGCAACACTCAAAAGGAGAGGTACTTGTTAAACGAGAATTTGCAGCAAGCAACTTTCCTGGGGCTGATCCCAACCTGGAACTGAGGTATGGAAGTTTGTCCCAAATCTCATGATGAGTCCTGTTTACAAGGTGTACACTTTCGGCTTGCCTGCTTCTGCTCGGACCAGGCATGCCTACTTACAGAAACAAACAAAAACTTCCCTATGCAAAATGTTTCCCTCCTCCCCCATTCCCTTTCGGGAAGGATGAGAGAGAAAACTAACTGCACGTAGCAGATGTTAGGCGGGCTGTCTGTACTTCTGGAAAGTATTCAGTCTAGTGAAGACAGCTGTAGGAAAACTTCTGCCAAGTGAAGTCTTCACAATTTTTTTAGTGTCAAAATAATATGCTATTTATGCTTGAAAGATGCTGTGAGTGTTGCTGCCTTTATCTTTACATACTATTTCTGGTATAATGAAGTGCCTCATATTAGATTATCTTCTCTGCCCAGTTACTCTGGTTTAGTTGACAAAATGCATTTTTTTCAGTATATTTCAAAGGAAAACTGGACAACTTAATTCTAGTGCTTCAAGAGGAAAGACACATTATGTTGTATCAGAGAATAACTTAGTCAAGAAGAAAACGTTTAGTCACCAAAAAAAGAGTATAATAAGACCTTACAAAACTTAGTTCTAAGTGCATTAGTATATGCTTCATATGATCTGGCTGAATGTTAACAGACCCATCTAGTGTGCTTCTATATACTTACCTAGTTCTTTTCCTTTTACACATTACTGGTATTGGTGTGTAAGGCATTCTGATTACTGTGTATCAGTAAATGTATATGCTTTTTATAAGCTTTATCCCAAGGAGATGTAGCTAGTGCAGTCCTGAGTGTTTCAGTGCCTAAATCACAAATACCATTCAAGGCAAAACCATTTTGGTGGTGTGGAGAATTCCCCTTGAGCTTTCCCTGTATGCCATTATAATGCAAATCACTCCTACTGAGGAAAGGTTTGAACCTGGATCTGCTGCATCCTGGGGTTCTGCCATAACCACTCCGTTGTTGGGTAAAAGAGCATTTCCTTTGCTGGCTAATGTTTGAGAGCAGTAGTATTTTGTGCTGATCCTAATCCCACATGTATGCCTTGAAAACGAATTCCTAAGGGGAGTGCAGCCAAGGAACACCTACTGGGCAGGTCCCGACCTGGGGGGTTGGTTGAGAGTAGAGCTCTGCAGTTATATTTAAGGTGAATTATTTCTGCCCAGAAGATACAGGACCTCTAGATTGTTAAGGCAGAAAATTTTATCTGATGAAGGCAAACCTAAGAAGGGTTAGAGACCCTCTCTGTGAACGTGAATTTTGTACTTAAGTGCCAATAAAGTTGGGCCACTTAAGTCTAGCTTTAGTCATCTTGACTCCATGTTACAAACAAAAAACAAACAAATATTACACTACATCTCTTAAAATTCTCTAAAATCCTGAATATTTTGCTGTGCTTCCTAATTCAAGAAGGTATGTGTATAGTCTTGGGGCAATTGCTTTATGTGGCTATTCCAGAGTTTTGGTGCTGTTTTTTTTTTTTTTTTTGGTAGCAGTATTTATTTTGCACAAAACAAGAGCTGAACTTAGAAAATAAAAAATCATCTTAAGTGAAATTGTTGTGACTGGTATTTTTGATAAAACTTTGTCAGGAGGTTAATTCAGTTGCTGAGTCGGCAAAATGACGGTTCCGCCCATTGGCATGTTTATTGAAACTTTCCGTTTTGAGAAGCCTGTTCAGTGAAGCCTTTTTCTACTAAACTGAAGTTGTATCAAGGAGTGGAGAAGGATACACAAGTCATACTACAACTCTAAATGAATCTTCTGCCATTTTTAACAGTGACGGAACATCAGGCCTTTTGGCAGGTTAAAATCAATATAAGCTTGTCCTTTGGTGCTCAAGCCAAGCAGCTGAGTGGTTAAGGTAGCTGAGTGGTGAGACACAGATGATGAAGATGCTCCTAGATTTTGGCAGTGCCAGATATACTTTACGTATGCTTGTAGGCTCTGCCAAAACACTGTGGCTGTCTGCTCTGGAGGTTTCATGTGTCCCAGTGAGTTTGCTAGATTGCTTGTAGCAAATATCTTTAGTGGGATGCATAATCCTAACAGGGGTATTGATGGCAATATGCTGGATATATACTCAAAGCAACACTGCTATTTGGTATCTGCTTTGTTAATGCCTGAATTTTTAGCATCAAAATCTGAATCCTCCTCTTTGCTTATCAAGAGACATGAATGAAATTAAACCTTTAAGAACTGTTTTTTTTTTTTTCAGACTTGGCAATGGCTTGTGTTTTGAGAGGTATTTCACAACCATACAGGCCTGAGAGCTTTCCTTTTCCAAGCAAATAATCTAAACAAGATCAGAGCTGGAGCTAAGCTTTGATCAGATGATTAGTTTTTAGCTCTGGCGGCATGCAGTTCATTGAATTTAAGGTCTGCTTGAAGGCTGTTTAAATCAGTGAATTTTGAGAGATTTATGGTGTGAAGTTAGACACCGTTTGGGGGAGAGTGCAAGACTTGAAGATGCAAACACCATTTTAAAGTGAATAGCCATGTGTATTGATATCATGTTATAAAGTTTACATCTGTAGTAAATAGAATGTGTCTGGTGGTTTTACAGGAAAAGGAGAGTAATAGTCTTAAAGAGTATCTGAAAAGAATTATGAAAAGAATGTAAATGGATTAGCTCCTCAGTTCCAAGATTTTTTTTAAGCAGCTTTGACTGTTAGGACATGTTGAGGCAGCTTAAATTCCTTCTATATTCCCATAGCTCAGTGTTTCCCATTGGCTGTCTGTGGACTTTCTAAAGCACTTTGGTAGGAAGCCCTGGAGCCAAGGGTTTGGGAGCACAGACTTTAGAGCCCGAGGGTCTCTGCAGAACACAAAAGCTAACCTTAGCCTCAGGAAGGCTAGGCTGCTATTGTCCTTCAAAAGGGGAGGATCTTTTTCTCACCCTTAACAGTCTCAAGCTGATTTTAGTTTTCCTTTTAGGTCCTCTGAGCTAAAATTAATCTTTTTGAGTTTATCTTTCTTTTCTTACCTCATCAGTTTTGCTGAAGAAATGATGGACTCCCAAGTAATCAAGTTATTTATTAAACTCTTATTTCAGTTATGTTTAAGATGCCTGGATACTTTCAAAAGCTTTAGTTTGGGGCATCTGAGAACTTCAGCTTTACCCCTGTAATGTATGTGTTATAGTAATAGAAATATGATTTGCATTATGACTTTTCTTCTTTCTTTTATGGTAGCAGATGGACCGTACCTTCAAATCATAGAACAGCCTAAGCAGGTAAGAAGAACTGCATTTTGAAAATCTTTAAGATAACTGTGTCACTATATTCAGCTTTGAATAAAACTGTGAGTTAAGATGAGATAAAAGAGTGTTGAAGAGGTTGTATTTAACAAATACAACATGTAACTATGAGCAGGTTTTTCTCTCACTTTTGTAGTAAGTTGTTTCCTGTTTTGTTCTGTTCTCCTCTTTGAGTCTCTGGAAGTGTCATAAGACACCAAAATCTGAGGGTTTTAAAAATGCTTTGCTAAATACAGAATCCCTGTCTTAGATCTGTCTCGTAAAGTACCCCAGCATTTTGAAACGTAAATGAATGCTCTGAAAATGGAAATTGTGTAGAATTTGTTCCCCTTTTTTGAAAGATGTGAAAGAAAAAATAAAGTTCATTCTGTTCTCCAAACTTATCAAGACATCAACTCATGCTTTGGCATCATAAAGAAATTACTTTGTTGTCCTTGAGGTTTCCTGCTGTCATCTGAGATTGCTTTTGCCATGGTTAGCACTCCTGAATGACCCAAGAAAGGAGATGAAATACTTGGAGGTAGCTTTTGTGTGACTATTTACAAACATGCTGCTCTGGCACTGTCAAATTCCTCCCATTGCAGTGGTTTGCATGCAACTCAAGTGCAAGATACTTCCTGTAGAGAACATTTGTTTCAGACACCAACTAGGGACAGGTTTATGCCTGAGCATCCCTGCAGGTAGGGCCTGAGGCCCTACCTCAGCACCTTGGGGGTCAGCAGAACACGCTGAACTCTTTGAAGAGTGCCTCTTCCTTGTTTTAGTTCATCCTATATCAGGTCATGTCTTTGCACAACTACAACGTGCAATGACTTCTTCATTAGCGGCTCCTGTAACGGAGCAGCTGTGGCCAACCGGGCAACCATTTTATGCCAATAATATTATCAGTGCTGACACAGATGGTGTTGGGAAGGGCAGATGCATGGGCAGAGTTCTGTGCTGGTGATAAATGTAAATGTAAAGGGATGGTTGGGGTAAGTCAGGCGGTGAATGTGTGATTACACAGGGGAAGGGCAGGAAGCTGGGTGAGGCCACCCAAATAGCTGCTCTGTCTGCCAGCCCTAGGGCATAAGAGGTAAAGAAAGACTGAGTTGCTTCGGGTGTCTTGACTGCAGAGATTGCTCTGCTTTCTGGGCAGCTTGAGATCTAGCCTATTCTAGCTGGCATTTCATTTGCAATGCAGTTGTTCTCACCGCAACAGAAAAGCAGATATGAACTTTAGGATTACTTTAATGTCCTGTCAGTATCAAAGAGTTAGGTCTTTCCATGTGCCTGAGAAACAAAATTTTAAATTGAAATGATTAGTGAAAAGTATTGAAGCTAGTAGTTACTATGATGTTAGCTGTCTGCTGACAGACTCTTTGAATTCCTTGGAGGTCAATGATCCTTGAAGGATACAGCTCGCGGTGCAGTGTGGACAGACCTACACCTTGGGAAACTTTGCCAGAAATTGCAAATCTGGGGAGCAGATCTGAAAGCATTCAAAGTTTGGGAGACATGTAATAGCATCATTAGATGGGCATTAAAATTTCTCTCTGATTTATTCTTAGGTGACTTTCTTCTTCAGGAAGGGTTTCACCCTTCATGCTCTTGTATTGATTTGAGCTTAAATTACATAATCTCACTGAACTCTTGGACACACAAAATGACTTTGATTCCTGATGTTTGCTAGCTTCTCTGATACTGTTGAGGATGTGTGGGTGTTTTCTCCTGGCTTCAAAATTGGATGTTGCAGTGGTATGCACCCAGCTTTGCTTTGTGAAACCTTTCAGCTGTCTTCTCATTTTGTGAATTTTATTTAAAAGCAAAATATTTTATGCTATTTTCTCATTCTTCATGCTGCTTCCCTGCATCTTTCTGGAAAGCTCTCCCCTTCCTTTTCTGAAAGGTAACCCTATGTCATTTCAGTTTTCTAAATGTTTCTCTATTAGTATATTCTGACATTTAGATTTATTAGCATTAACAATACCTGTGTCAAGCAGTTGCATTTTCTGTACTGTTTAGGTTAGGTTCTGTACTGTTTCTGGTTAAAGCAGAGGAGGATGTTATTTTCTTTCAATAAAAATGTAGTAAATGTACAGCTGTACTCTAGAGTGGGTGCTCATATCTTGCAGCTCCCCAAAATATACTAAAGATGTTTGCTTATGTAGCTGAAAATCCAGTCATGCAATGTCCACTGAAGCATTTGACTGCCTTGGGACTCTGCTCGGAGGTGACGTTTTAACATGAAGTTGCATCTTCTTTCTCCTTACAGAGAAAAAGCAGTTCTGTTTTTTTTTGCATGCTCTTTTCTCACTGATACTTTGAACTATCCTGGTTATTGCTGGCTTCCATTCTCTGTCTTCAGCACTCAACATATCTGTATATCTGCTGTATATCCTTTAATTTTTTTTTTTTTTTTGAGCGAGTATCAATGTCCTGTCAATTTTTGGTGTAGGTAGGAGTGAGAATAGAACTATTGGACACTACAGTTTATTGCTGTTTTGTCAAGCGTTACAGCTCCGAAGAATTACAGAAGCACTTCAGGGATGAACAGCTGTAGCTTTGTATTGTGGGTTGTTTGGGCAAGTTTGTGTGTAGGTGTGTGTGTGTGCGTGCGGGCAGTGTTCTTTAGTTTTGTTTTTAAACAGCTTTCAAGTTTTTTTTCCTTTATTTATTTCCACAGAGAGGTTTTCGTTTCCGATACGTTTGTGAAGGGCCTTCACATGGTGGACTTCCTGGTGCTTCTAGTGAAAAGAACAAAAAATCATACCCTCAGGTCAAAGTAGGTACATACATTGTTGTGTTGTGCAAGCTGAGTGCAACTATCACATGTATGCATATCGGGCTCTACTGCATATTAACCTAAATTTATATGAATTTATTGAGACTGCATTTTGATACCAACTGTCAAAGTGCAGTCGGATTTAAAAAAGAGGTAGTTAGACTGTGGAGATATTTAGGCACTATATTAATTGGTAGCTGTTGAACTGTAAGCTCTTCTGCACGTACCGTCTCACTGTAACTTTATGTCGTGGGCTGTTTGGTCAAGTGCGTGTGTAGGTGTGCAGAGCAGTGGACGTCTCCATGTGCAGTTTTAGCATACTTCAGGGCCTGACTTGCTGTAGTCTCGTCAGTGATTCCACTTTGCTCTAAGAAACCTGCTTGCCAGGTTTTCCTTTTTTCCCTTTTCATGTTACTCTTTACTCAGTACATCTAGGATATTGTATTTGCAAGGGCTTGATGCACCCCCCTTTAAAGTCAGTGAAAATCTTCTTGTTTTAACAGGAGCAACATTATGTTCAGGTGTTTGCTGAACTTCTTTCTTCCAGAGAAGTAGGAGCAAGTTAATCAAAGAACAGTCTGTGCTAGCACAATATGAAAGCTGCAGCAATGGTGATTAATCATCCTAGGATTAGGGATCATCTTTCTTCACATAGGGATCTTGCAGCATTTTTTTTTTTGTGAAAGTGGGGAAAAGCTACACTGTCTTATCTGTGTTTTTTTTTTTTTTTTTAATTTAATAAAAGTAAATCTTGATTTTGCAGTAGACCTCTAAGGAGCAATTGCACTACAGATTATCTTAAGAGGAGCAGGGGTAGTATCTCCTGCAATTATCTCTTCCTCTCTTGCTGCAAGGAAGGAGTAAAGGGAAGGGCAAGCAGTCAGCCTCTGCACTAGGCCTTGATATGTGCCACTGCTCAGCTTTTGCTGTTGTATGCAAGTGGTTCTTTTGCAGTTCTTGAGAAAGACTAGAGCTTGGAACAGTTACATCTCCAGAGTGAATCAGTATGAGTATGACTCAATGGAAAATAATCAGCATTGGCTGAGATGGCCTAGGGTGTTAGCCTGGCAAATTGAGAAGAGGCTGGGAAGGTTGATTTCATGTAACCTTGCAAAACTGTGATGAAAATTACTAGCCCAGGCAAAGAATCAACTTGATTTTTCCTTTTCTATTGTCATGGTTATGACGAACCAATGAATAAAACTTCACTGCTATGCTCAAATGTAAAATAATTTGCCACAACTGAGCCAGCCCTTTGGGTTCCCTTCCAATCTATATTGACAATTAGTATGAATGAAAGTTTCCATAGATGTTGTGGGACAAACAATAACATGACAAGGAAATATGCAATATGCAAGTGATACAGGGAATAAACTAGAAAGCAAAGTGTTCCTTGGCTTTCCATCAAACCTTCTATTTTCATTGATCATCAGATCTTAATTTCTTCTAAAGCTTTCCCCCACACACGTGTCCCTTTCCCTCCCTCCCATTCTGCTGCATGCATTTTTTTTTTTTTTTTGTATAAATCCCCACATGGCAACACCTGCTGGGAGAGGCTGGCAAGGGAACACAACAAGTAAATTCCTTGAGGCTATTGCTTGTTAGTGCCTGTTCTTGACTCAAGTGGTGCCAGTAAAGAGAAAAGTGCTTCACACCTTTTCCTGTAAGTCTCTCCAGTGTTTTGTCAAAGGACACTCACCTTGCCATAACTGACATGAGCACAATTGAAAAATCACTGTGCATTTTTTTTTACGCTTATGCCAATGGAAGTTTCACCATTCACATCACTGATTACAGTGATGTGAAAGGACAGTAGCGTAAGCTTTGGCTATACTATAGAAAGGAAAACTTGTGATGGACCTTGAAATCTTGACCATGGTGTGGTCAGTGCAGCTCACTCTGGCAACTTAGCCAGAAAGCTGCTCTAATTTACCTGAAGTCACCACGGGCTATTCTAAAAACGGACATTTCTTGTGCACAGAAGTGCATTGTACTCTCACCACCCATTTTCATAGGATTAGATATGTTTTCCTTCAGTCTTAAATCAATAATGTGACCTCTTGTGTAATGTGGACTGTTCAGCCTCACCTATTTCTTTTCTTCTATCTAGTCCATAACTTCTAGCTGAACTGGGGCATATCAAGATGTAGCTTTCATTTAAAGGCTGGAGTGCTAGAGATTTTGCTGTGTCTCTAAGCAATATATTTTGATAGTTAACTACCTATTTAAGTGCCTTCTGTATAGTATTTTAAGAGATGGTATAGAGCTGGAGCTAGCAAAGCAGTTCAGTGCCACCAGAGAGTTCTTGTACTTCAGACAAACCAGCACTGGCCCAACAGGCAACTTTCTGAATATTCTTCTGCAAGCTGGAGTTCATAGAATCACAGAATGCTTAAGGTTGGAAGAGACCTCTAGAGGTCATCTAGTCCAACCCCCTGCACACGCAGGGCCACCTAGAGCACCTGGCACAGGACTGTGTCCAAGCGGATCTTGAAGATCACCAGGGAAGGAGACTCCACAACCTCTCTGGGCAGCCTGTTCCAGGGCTCTGTCACCCTCACTGTCAAGAATTTTTTCCTTAA
>JAUBNY010000044.1:730375-761427 GCA_032275445.1 Crypturellus soui | reverse complement strand
TGCGTTCTGGCCTTCTTGTATGTGTCCTGATATTGCAGGCTGATGTTAGTGTAGCTGCACTGCATTCATGTTTTGCGCTGCTGTCCTTAATTGAGTTCTGAGTTTGAAAAGAATTTGCTGAAAATAGCATCGCGAAGGAAATGTCCTGAGTTTTCATCAGCTTGGGGGCAAATCTACCTGGGTGGCTGCAAACAAACTGGGGTTGCCTTTCTGTGAGCAGGAAATCGATCAGCTCTGTCACAGAACCTGGCTACAGCATCTGCTCAGCCTTATACATCAGCGAGAAGCCCCATCTGTGTTTCTGGCCACACGCCTGGATGTAGCGTGGTCCAGCCAGGCAGTCTTGAACGTGAGCAGGAGCACGGCCCAGCCAGGCGTGTCCTGGCGCTCTCCTAAGTTAGACCTGAGTTTGCAGATATACATTCCTATTGAGATCGGGGGATTTCAGCACATGCTTGAAGTTCAGGAGGGAAATTTATGGACAATTAGGCAAGTTATTTAGTTGATGAGCTTTCTGGGTGAAGAACCGAGCAAGCATATTTGTTTTCTTCCTCTCCCACACAGAAATTAAGTTTAAGAGTTGTAGAACACTGATTACAGGTACAGGTTAAATTATTTTGTTTAGCAGCAAAAACTAAGGAATTATTACTAATCCAGAATGAGCAACGTTTTTATTTTAAATCTTAAAAGCCTTTACTGAACCAAATTCAGCCAAAGTAAAGCTGAGTGAGATTTGTGCTTTCTATAGCTATGGTAAATAAGGTAGAGTATAATGCACTGAACTCCTTCCCTTGAGCTCCTGAAGAGCATCCAACTCTATTTTTGGCATGAGTCACCTTCAGAAGGTCTGCAACTCCTGTTGATTTAATTTACTTTACACTGTTTATTTGTAAACTGTAGATAGCAAGTTTGTTTTGTATTAAAACAGCAACTTAAAAAAAAAAAAAACACCAAAACTTTTGCCTAAAAGCTTAACTTTTGTAAGGAGTGGTGCTTCAGTTGTGGAACACTTTTGGTATGTGAATAGTTAAGGCAGAATTGGTTGTATGCTAAAGGTCAGGTAGGATTGGGAGCATTGTTGCTATTAATAAAATAAATAGAAAAATAGTTTTTATTGTTGTTGGTGTTGTATGTTTGACGTGGGCTTTTCCATTATGTGTTTTCTTTAGCCTAACTAGTTGATTTTACTTGTAAGGCTAGCTGGAAAAAAAAACATATTTCAAGTAAGATGATGTTTTTAGAAAGTTCTAGTAAGGTTTTACAACATACAGAAAAATCATCTAGGGCCTGGATCTCAGGAAGATGTGAAATAAGTGAACAACCTTTTAACTGTTGTTTTGACATTGACTCAATTTCAAGTTCACAAGGTCCTTTTAATCTCTCAGACAAATCTCCCAAGCAGAAGCAGCAGATAAATGTGAGCCTGCAGCTTTTTAACTTTAGTAGATTATATCAATTGAATGTTGCTTCAGAATAAGATGTAATCAAATATGCTCTTCCCAGGAACTTCTTATTTTGTTTTTTCTCCCCTGTCTTGAGTTTGCTGTTCAGTATTTTATAATTTTTTTCATATCACAGGTCTGATTTTGAGTAGTTATCACCCAAATGCTATCTCCTCATATTGAATATATGTTTTTGTCAATACCATAGTCCTTGGTTCCTGTAGCTGTTCAATGTAATATGCTGCCCGTCACTTTTGTGCACATTTGTGACTGTTTTTGAAATTCTTAATAGTAAAAGGTGACATGATTATATTTGTATCTTTAACGAATTACTTTAAGTTAGTCTGAAATTTCAGTGCCTATAATTCATTCTGAATGACATGTGGTACATCCTAGAGATAAAGAAAGTTAACTGATGGGAGTTTTACTGGGAACTGAGAATCTGGATGTTTTAAAATAAAGTAGAGAAGCTGTTCTAAAACGCATATAGAAACAATAATGGAACCAATTCAGGGACATTCTGTAGCCTTTGCAGCATAGGACACCAGGCTGGATGACGAAAATAGTCCTTTCTTGCCTTATGACCTATATAAGATACTACGTTTTAGAGAACTCCTGTTTTTCCCCTGAGAGAGACTACAAAGCTCATGCTGAGCTGAGTAAGTGCAGGAGATTGCAATCTTGTTACCACTGCAGTGATGTGTTCTGCTTTCAGGGGTTGGAAAGTCCTTGACGTGCAGCAGTTCTACCTACAGTTTCACTGTGGTTTCTACAGCTGATGGACTGTCTTGAACTTTTCTGATGTGATACTAGAACATGTGTGTTACTCATAATGAATCACTGAATCACAGAATGATTAAAATTGGAAGGGACCCCTGGAGATTATCTAGTCCAACTGCCCTGCACAAGCAGGGTGACCTAAAGCACGTTGCAGAGGATCATATCCAGGCGGATTTTGACTATTCCCAGAGGAGACACCACAACCTTTCTGGGCAACCTGTTCCAGGACTCAGTTGCACTCACAGTGAGGAAATTGTTCCTGAAATTTGAGCAGAACTTCTTGTGCTTCAGGAGGGTGGCTATTGCTGCTTGTCCTGGCCACCACTGAAAAGAGTCTGGGCCCATCCTCTTGATAATCCCCTTTAAGGAATTTATGCACGTTAGTATGATCATAGGAGAGATACTCAAGTTCTCTAATCATCCTTATAGCTCTACACTGGACTCTCTCCAGTAACTTCATGACCCCTTGTACTGAGTACCTCAGAACTGGACACAGCACTCCAGATGTGACCTCACCAGGGCTAAGTACAGTGGCAGGGTCACCTCCCTTGACTTACTGGCAATGTCTTTCCTAACGCCGCCCAGGATACTGGAAATCCTCTTGGCCACAAGGACAAATTCATGGCTCATGGTTAGCTTATCCACCAGGTCTTCTTCTTTTGAGCTGCTCTCCAGCAGGTCTGCCCCCAACCTCTACTGGTGCCTGGGGTTATTCTTCCCTGGGGCAGGTCCCTGCACTTGCCTTTGAACTTCATGAGGTTTTTCTCTGCTACCTCTCCAGCCTGTCCAGGCCTTCCTGAAGGGCAGCACAGCCTTCTGGTGTATTGGCCATTATTCACAATTTGGTCACAGAGGGGGCACTCTGTCCCTCCATCCAGCTCATTGATGAATAAAATGAACAGGATTGGAGTAAACACTAACCCCTGGGGGCACCCCCAACCCCAGGCTTCCACCTAGACTCTGCCCTGCTGTTCACCCTCTGGGCTCTGTCATTCAGCCTCTTCTCAATCCACCTTGTTGTCCACCCACAGTTTCAGAGCTTGCCTGTGGGCACATTATGGGAGACAGTGTCAAGAGCCTTGCTGAGATCAAGGGAGATAATGTCCACGGCTCTCACCTCCTCTACCCAGCTACTCATCCCTTCAGAGAAGGCTATCAGCTTGGTTAAGCACAATTTCCCCTTGGTGAATCCATGCTGACTATTGCTGATTGCCTTAGAGATGAGATATGAACATTAATGTAGATGTGCAGGGAACTTTATAGCAGGGAGAGGTTTGTTTAGTGAAGAAAAAAAGAGCAGCTTTGGGAAGTTAATTATAGTAGTGGAAGTGACCCTTAACACCATACATAATAATTTTCAGATTGCTCTGTGAAAGTTGCACGGGGATCCTTGTGTGTTCTCACTGCAGATGAATGGTGGAAAAAGTGAAGGAGGGATTTTTCAGTGCATCTATTTTGCCTCTCTAATGCAGGTGGGAAGTTAGGGAACCTAATTCATTTTGGGAACAGGACAAAACATTGGTACAATGCATTGTGTGTTCTGGAAATCACTACTTGTAAAATGCCCCTTCAGATCGTACAGTGAGTGAGCAGGCGCTGAGCAATGAGGTAACTTTGGCACACCTGTTTCTCCCCAAATAGCTTTTTTCGTATTTAAGACTTCTAGTCTCAAGCGGAAAGACAGGGAGGTTGTGTGGTATATAGGTCTGCAGAGTCTCCAACTGCGATGAGATGGAGTCAAGAGAGGGCTTAAATGGCATGAAGGAAACTTAGCAGGACTTAGTAATGTGGTAAAATCATGGCAGTCTCTGGTTATCAGCATCTTATCAACCATATAACCTTAAGTATTCGGTTCATCACCTATTCATCGCTTTGATGTTTATCGTGGTGCTTTAATACCTTGCTTGATTAGATCTATATGCTACTGAAATACAAAGAACTTTGCCCATGGCGAATGAGAAGCAAAATTAGAGGAGGAGGGGAAAAAAAACCAATATTGTTAAAAAGGTTAATTAAGTGAATTGGAAAGGAAGGTTATGTTTGCTTGTTTTCAAGTGGGTTATTTTGTGTTCAGCATAATTTGAAAAGGATGCATAACTAATAACTGAGTTGATGAATCTTACTTGCTAGGAAAGCAAGTAAGGTTCTAAATAATATATGTAAAGTAAATAACTTACAAAAATGGTGTGTTATTCATCATTTTAAACTTCCATGTTTTTAAGACATAAAGATTTAGAAGTCATTTAACAAATATATGGTGATAAGAAACTAGAATGGGATAAAATCTTTTATCCTCTGGAGCTGGTTATATCAAGGCATCTAATTTATTCTACTTCCAGTCCTGCAAAATTTTACATGACTGTTTCGCATATATCCTTATGTGTACTTGAGATAAATATTTATTGGACTGGATGTGTAGATGTGATGTTTTGAACTAACAATATGCATAAGAATATAGAATTAATTTTACTCCAAATAGAATAATCTGTGAAGGGAATATGAACAAAATTTTTTTGAAACGGTCATAAAAGTTAAAAATGTTTTCCAATTGAGCAAAATAATGTAGTGATTTTTGTGCTGAATACATGTTTTTTATGCACTTTGCAACACATAGCTAGATCATTGTGAATTAAATGTGCTAACTGAAATTTACAGAGAAAAAATTCTCTGTATACTGTACAGTATAGTACCCTATACTGTATAGTAAATAGAACATAGAGATATGCATGTTTTGGGAAATAGAAGATTGCTTTCATTTAGTTTTGTTTTGTTTCTTCTTTATTCTCTATTACTACTACTGTTTGTATACCAAGTTCAGTTACAAAAAAAGCACTGTCTTTCCTCTGTGATGATCTGGTACACATCCTCTGTTGCATTTTGTTAAGAGATATCCATCTTTCCTTTGTGAGTTTGATTGTACTTACGTGACAGAAAATACCTTGCTGGAGTCATTATTTGACCCGTTTAAGGAAAATAACTTTACATTTACTTACAGATCTGCAATTATGTTGGACCTGCAAAAGTAATTGTCCAGTTAGTTACTAATGGGAAATATGTCCACTTGCATGCTCACAGCCTGGTGGGTAAATTTTGTGAAGATGGAGTATGCACAGTCAATGCCGGACCAAAAGATATGGTTGTAGGGTAAGTCTGTCAATCCATTTGTAAAACTGGGTTAAGGAAGAGAGAATCAAACATAAGCTGTTAGAAGCAATGTAGAGCTACTGCAAAGAAACAGCTAAATGAAGTGGTAGTCTTTGTTTTCTGGGTTGGTTTTTTTTTCTCTTTTTGGGTGGTGGCGGTGTTTGTATCTAAATGAAGAGTAAATGGTGCTTCTGATGACCTCTGCAAAATTTGGCATGTTAGAACTTAAACATGTTAAATTTAGACTTAATAATTTTCACTGAGAATTTGGAGAGTTTCATTCTCTTGTTATGCAATCCAAATTGGTACTGTAAACTTTAAAGTGCAAGTAGTTTTGATCAGAAAGAAGGGACTGCAAAATTAGTGAAGACAGACCTTTGCTGCTATTTTAGTCAATATTGTACTTCCTCTGAAATTTCTAAATAGGGACAGAGTGAAGCCAAGAATATTAAGAAAATAGGGTTAGTAAATTTGAAATCAATGCAAGACAGGTATAAACCTGAAAATATTAAATGAGTCAAACTTTTTAAGTTTAAAGCAATGCATTTATAGTGAAATAGTAGTTGGTCTGTTCTTGTTTAATTTAAAAGAATAATTGTTTATATCAGTAATTGGAACTCAGGCTCCTGTCTACATTTTCAGTCTTAGATCAGGTTTCATGCTGGCTGTGAGCTTTATTTCTGTGATCTCAAGAATGTCTTTGTTGGTGAAGATGAAGTTTAAGAAGCTGAGAAGATTGGGGGGGATGGGGGATGATGGTAGAGAAGAGACTCTTTTAAACTTTTAACTTTTGATGTCCAAGCCCAGTGTACTAACTTTACCAAGCACAGCAATTTAAATAGCTTTATTTGAAATTCTCCTTTTCATCTTGAAAAGTTTGGCTCATCTCCTAACCTGTCTTGGGTTTCCATCAGATGTTTAGAAATGGCATTCCTATCCTCAGTTGACCTATGTGAAAACTGAGTTATTGTCTTGTTTTCATACTTCCAGATCTAATTAGTTTCTAAATGTGCCAAGTGAATTTTTACAAATCTTTTAAAACCTTGTGTTATGGACACACTCATTCAAAGAGATACCTTGAGTGTCTTGCAGAATGTCCAGAGCCTAGCTTAAAATTTCCTTAGGAAAAAGTTGTACTGTTTTTAGCTTCTTACTTTGCTTTCTAAATAATTCATGACAGATTTAGCCTTTCCTGAGCCATTGCATTTTGTAAGTGATAGAGATCGTCACATTAATGTCATTGCCAAGGTTGAGCAAACAAAGTGGGAAGGTCACATTTTCAAATGTTTTGTAAGCTGCTTACACAGTGCAAGTATGAACCTAAAGATTCCTGCTAATGCTTTTGGGTAATCCTGTGCACCCCTGTGGTGGTAGTATGCTGTATAATGGCACAGTTTTTACATGTTTTGTAAATATAGCTGAAATTTTCATCCTGAAAGATTTGCCCTTGCAAAGCACTAGTGGCTGCAGGACCCTTTGATTGAGCTCAGGCGTCTGGCTGCCTCAGGCAACAGAGTCTGCCTGCTGCAGGTCTGGCATAAGGCATTAAGAAAATATTTCTCTCCACCAAAATTCAACAGGTTTGCAAATCTTGGAATACTCCATGTCACAAAGAAGAAAGTGTTTGAAACTCTAGAAGCACGCATGATAGATGCTTGCAAAAAAGGCTACAATCCTGAACTCCTGGTACATCCTGAACTTGGCTATTTGCAGGCAGAAGGATGTGGAGACAGACAGCTAACTGGTATGTGGAAAATATTTTGATGTGTCTCTTACTAAAAACAGCTTTAGCTTTGGGAAATAAGAATTTTAGCCATTAAAAGGGACTGGATGGTAAAACTGCTTATGGTTGTGTGTTTTAAGAGGTCATGTGTTGTTGCTGTGCTTTAGGCAGTCCGGAAGAGTCTTTGTTGTCAGCGTGCGTATGAAAACCAAGCGACTTCCTTCCAGAGCTGCCTTTGCCCACCTCTGTGCCTAGATCTCACTGTTCATATCCTGTTTAATAAGCTGATAAACAGGGCCATTTGGTATTATTGCTGAGAGACATGAAATGCCTAAGTAAATGAAACAGAAAAGTATCCGTTCCATTTAGCTGCGCGTCATGCACATCTTTGTAAAAGCCGTAGTCTACCTTGCTCTCAAGAGCTGTGCAGAGGAAGCAGCCCTACTCTTTGTCACTCTGAGAATAGGCGTTCCAATACATTAAAGATAGAAGCTGTTGGATAAAATAGAAAGGAAGGTGTTTCGTTGTTATTGGTGCCTTTTGATAGTGGTGTTCGGAAAACGCTTTTTTCTTGTGTGTCCTCTACCCCTTATCTTAGTTTCTCTGCTATGTATTGGTTTCAGAGCGAGAAAGAGAGATCATTCGTCAGGCAGCAATACAACAGACTAAAGAGATGGATCTCAGTGTGGTGCGTCTTATGTTTACAGCTTTTCTCCCCGACAGCAATGGTAGTTTCACCCGGAAACTTGATCCTGTTATATCAGATGCAATATATGACAGCAGTAAGTATGTTTGACTTTAATTATCTTTAAATAAGGAGTAAGCTTCTCTAACTGGGAACATGGCATGTATAAATTGCTAAACATAGACCCATCTAGTCTTGCTGCTTACCATAAAGAAAAAATCTTTTTTTCAATTTTCTGTTATCATTTTTAATAGTGACACCATTGTTATGAGGTTTCTGTGCTTTTTTTCATTATTCATAAGAAATGGTAATTTTTTCAGAGTTTTGTTGTTTGTTTTCATTTGATTTCTATGGCAAAGCTTTAATATTTGCAGACACTTGCCACCTTTCAGTTTTGTTGTCCATCAGCTTGTCCTTGTTGTTTTGTGAGATTAGCACAACCAGAGGCTTCCTTTTTTCTCTAGACTTGTCAGTATTTATATACTTCTATTAAATCCTTGTTTTTACCTCTTTTTGAAGTGAATCTTTTTACTTTGTTTTCCATTGTACTTTGGATCATGCTTTCTGGTCTTGCCAGCACCCTTTCTACCAGTTTCCCAACAGTCATTTAATAGTGATTCAGAAGTATCATTTTTTTTCCAGTCATAGAAAATAATCATGTCTGTATTGCAACTTTTTGAGGGCAAGATCTGGATGAAAAGATACCAAATGCAGCTGTTCTAAAGTTACTTTAGTCTGTGGCTTGCTATTAGTAAAGGGAATGTCATGTTGTAGCACAGCCGTTTTACACGTTTGGTGCGTGAAGAACCGCGTTATCTACTATTCTTATAGCACATATGACCTATATTTTTGGGGTAAGAAAACTCAAATCAGAGATTGAGATTGTTGGTTGAGGACTACCACATCACTTTCAGATAAGCCACAGAGCAAAGCAAGGCACATTACATCAAACTAGTGAGATGTAGAGAACAGCTCTCATAAAACAAGTGCCATACTGACAAGACAACAGGAAAGAAAAAATAATTTAGTGCTCTTGAAATGCTCTCCTGTCATGAAGTTAGTATCAGTGTGGAGTATTGAATGCCATTCACATTGTTTTGCTTTACTTGCTTAACTTGCGTAGTAATGGTGCTGAAATGTCCATGATCTTATTTTGTAGCTCATGTGCATGATTCAGAGCTTAGAGCATGCAAGATTATACCCTTCTGATAAATTGTTTGTTCATCCATTTTATTTAAAAAAAAAAAAAAAAAGACAGTCAAATTTGGGTAGCTTGTACTGAAGGTTTATTTTTTTATTACATTTCTGTTTGTTGTTGGTTTTGTTTTGTAATCTAAAACTGTAATGAAGGTAAACTGCTTTTATTTTGTGTTCTCCTCTCAACAGAAGCTCCCAATGCTTCCAACTTAAAAATCGTAAGAATGGACAGAACGGCGGGGTGCGTAACAGGTGGGGAAGAGATTTACCTTCTCTGTGACAAGGTTCAGAAAGGTAAGAGTCCCAGCCTGGCTTTCAAAGCTGCCTAGTTTTGCTGGCATTATAAGGCACGCCAGGGTGTTTGGGTCAGTCACAAGAAGCCTGCTGTGCTGCTTTAGTAACTTCCTGCTCTGGTAGCTGCAGGATCAGTGAGCACTCAGCTCTTCTGAAAGCCAGGCTAGCAGGCCAGAGGCTGAATAAAATAGTTTCCTCAAAAATAAATACAGCTTGTGCCTCTCTACAGAGAAAACGTGGTCATCTTTGTCTAAATTTCTCTAAAGTTTCTGCCCTTGTATATGATCTGTTTTTGGAAGTGGTGAGTCCTGTGTAATTTCTGACCCTGATACCTAACACCTGTTCTTAATTATTATAAAGTTTCTGACTTGTTATTGAGTTCCTTTATTAGTCCCTTTTTGGAAACATTTAGTACTGCATCCATTAACTTCATTTTTATATGCGTGCTAACGGTAGAGATTATTCAGGGTAACTTGCCTGACAAGTAACAAGTAACAGAGTACTTGCCCCAGGCCCACCAGAGTAATCTCTGCTTGTGCCTACAAGTGCTGCAGGAGTGGACTCCAGGTGTGGATTTGGAAGCCTTATTTTCAAATAGGAAAATACTGGCTAGGGTGGCTATTCACCTCACTCCTGCTTCTTTCTTTTTATTCAGTGTGAATCCTTTGCCTTTTTCAAGTTATAGGTGACAGCTGGAACTTTTGGGTGTAGACTAGGTGATAGAGAGCCCCTGTCTCTCCCCTGTTTGGAGTGAGCCCCTGTGCAGGTTGATAAAATTGCCCTGATATTTTCCGTTAATACATGCTCTTGATTTCTACTACTCTTCCTACTGTGATTTTCTGTCACAGAGAAGAGAGCAAGCCTTGACAGCTTTGGAAAAAAGAAAAAAAAAAAAAGTCCTGTGTATACCCTCTGCTTTGAAAAAGGCTGAGATGAACCATAGCTCCTGTATGTAAAATAAATAAATAAAGGCCTGGCTCAGTGGAAGCCTGAGGTGGGGTTTCCCCTCAGCGGTGTGGGGTTTCCCCTGACCTCACAGCTCTCAGACACCTCCTGCCTGAAGGAACTCGCGCGTGCAGGACAGCAGGTCTGGAGCTGGCCCTGTGCCATCCTGCAACTCGCAGCTGCTGCATCGGGAAAGCAGCAGCCTGTCTGCAGCCTGTCTGCTCCAAAAGCCTGTCCAGCCTCAGACACCCTGAGAGAGAACAGGCTTTGAGGAGTTCTTATTTCCCACTGGGAGTGCTGGAGAAGGACTATGCTGGTGGGATCTTTGCAAACTTGTCTTAAAAAATATACATGTACATATGTCAAAGAGAGAGAGAGAAAGAAGAGAGGAAACTTGCTGAGAGAGATAGAAGACAGATAGCACATTTATACTGTGGCCTGTACTTTGCCGGGGCTGAGGTACCGCTCGCTCAGGCCCTCGTTTTGCTCTGAGCCGCAGCTCCGGTGTGGCTTTCTGCCAGCTGTAAGCGGAACTTCCAACTGTGGCACTTCAGGTTTTGCTACTGTATTTTGAACTGAAACTACTGGATGAGAGGGGGTGGTTTCTACATTTCATGCTTCAAGTTCTCCCCTCCCTGCGTGTCTGCTCCAAATAAAGCTCCTCTGGAATGTTTCCTAGCCCTAGAATAGGAAGGGGTAGTGAACCTAATTCTGCTTTTCCTGCTCAGTAAATAGAGAGCAACTTCAGTAGAGTCATTTGCATCAGGATGATCTAATATTGATGTCAAAATGAGGATTCTTTCAATGTTTCCATGAGATGGATAAATATGATTCAAGTATTATTCATGTAGCACATTTTCACCTCAGCTAAAAAGTAACCACACTGATTTTTATCTGAAATAAACTTACTCAAAGGTTATACAAATGTATGCCCAAAGATACTTCTTTTGCTCTTTGCAGATGATATTCAAATACGCTTCTATGAAGAGGATGAGAATGGTGGTATGTGGGAAGGCTTTGGAGACTTCTCTCCTACAGATGTACATAGACAGGTTAGTGACAGAGCACCTGTTATTTGTTGATGATCTATCTCTGTAAAGTAAGATTATTATAGAATTAGCTAACTAGTTGATAACCTCCATAAACAAAAACTTACCTTGACGATGACAAAAGTCACCGTCTTTTGTTTGTTACTTCCTAATAATGATTCAATCTTGGCTGTTCATTAAGGATGTATGTGAAGTGAGTAGGAGGTCTAAAATTCAGTTCGAGGGAATCAGGAGAGAGGTTCTTTGCTTTAACATTTGCCAGTGTAAATTGGGATTAAAAAAATCTTTGAGCTTCTGCAAAGATGCTGAAAATGCCATGGAACTGATGCTAAATGAGGGAGGTGACAATGCCGAGCTAATTCAGATGATGTGCTGATGCACTGAAAGGCAATTCTGTCATTTCCAAAAGGCTTTAGGACTCTTAACTCGAAAGTACAGCTGAAAGCCAGGTGGAATTTTATTGTTGTAACAACCTTTTGCAAATATTTTTTGTGTCACCAGCAATGAGCCAGCTCCTGTAAAACACAAATGTAGTTGTAAAGTATTGTCATGTTGCAAAAACCACTCTCCATGGCGTATGTGCTGATCATAGTTTCCTTCACAGTTTGCTATTGTGTTCAAAACGCCCAAGTACAGAGATGTCAACATCACAAAGCCGGCGTCTGTATTTGTACAACTGCGGCGGAAATCTGATCTAGAAACAAGTGAACCAAAGCCTTTTCTCTACTACCCTGAAATCAAAGGTAATTCATTAAGCCTCTTTGGTAGAACTGAAACAGAAACTGCCGGCTCCCTAAGAATAAGAAAATAGGACATATGTCAGGAGAGGGCTTTTTTGTAGTTATTTGTAGAAGATAGGATATTTGCCTCTCTGTTTTGTGCAGAGATAAAACGTGAACTGTTTGTAATGTTTCCTACAAGGAAACAGGCGTGAGTGTACAGCAGATGGCACTCTCTTCCTCTGAGCGCTGGCAAAATAATAGCTGTGAACATTTTCCTGTAGATACTTTTGGATGAAGTAAATCAGAGAGTGGTTGGTAGAAAAAGTGCATATTTAGCAGTTCTCTCCTTTTAGCATCCCACCTCTCTCTTTCACTATGTTTTAGAATTAAAATTAAATAAACCCAAGGCACCTTTTGTGAGTGTAGCAAAAGTGCTTCTTCAACCTCTTCTATGTTAAAATGCTTCTATGTTAAAATGCTTTTATTTCACTCAGCTGAAATAAAAGTGTTGGCATCAGACCTGCTTCCTGCTCTGTTGGTGAAAAGAAGCTTAACTAGTAGATGAGTGCCCTTTAAAGTCATCTGCATTTCGAGTGAGTTTGACAGGAATGACAGCAGCTCTCTTGGTTTTAAATACTAATAATATTAATGACACAGAATTGCCCTAAGGCCCAAGTCAGAATTACTTCTTCATTATATCAAGTGTAATAGTCTCTGTGCTTATAGTTTACCTGCCGGCATTTTGCACTGCTAAGCCCTGATCTTGCCAGTATGTCATGCCTATCTTTGAGCTGTGTTGAAATCAATATCCTGCCAAAGTCACTAAAATGCATGTATATGAGTAGCAATGTGTTGAAGATACTGGGGAATTGCTTGGGTGCTGAGGTAGAAGTAAATCCATTTTATACTTGGTGTAATAAAAGAGTAGAAAGGATGCCTTCTCAGGAACTTATAGAGTTGCTACAGGATTTCACAGGAGTTCTGCGGGATTTTAACCTCATAGCATTTATATCCCTTTTTTGATAGTGATTTCAGGAGTGTCTTCCTTAAGTTTAACGAGAAGCAAAGTCTCCATCTGCAAAAGAAAAAATACCTAATTTGAAGCTAACTTCTTTTATGCCTCTTAATATGGAATTAATTTTACTCCATTATTGTTAGGTGAATTTTTCAAAGCCCTGCAGAACCTAATCATTAACTTAACTTTTAGGGACTGAATATTTTCCCTGTTGCAAGTGTCCTCGTGAACTTAGAAATGTGTATGTGGACTTTTTGCATTTGTTTCTCTGACTAGATTGCTCTCTAGAGTTTTCTCTCCTCGTCAGTGAGTGAGTATGCCTGGTGCCCGCATGCATACATTCGTACAGCTCATGTATGCCTGGAAATAATGCACTTGTACTCCTCGGTATACTGTTCCACGTAATTCAGATATCTGGTTTGGTGCACTGACTGATGTGGCTGAGCATGAAATTCCCTTGTCATACACCTGTGGAAAGCTAGTGGGTCATTCACTGGAGGAAGGATATGTTGTTCTCAAGAGTTCTGCGGGATTTTAACCTCACAGCATTTATATCCCTTTTTTGATAGCCCTTCTTGTCACGACATTTTCACTTTCCCCATCCACTTGGATACTGCTTTTATACCTTTGCATTTTGCTTTTCAAGGTGTGGCTGTGGATTATTTTTTTTCTTTGTACTGTAAAGGATTTGTCTGTTTTCTTTGTTTTTTTAATTTGTTTGTTTGGGGGTTTTTTTTGTTGTTGTTGTTTTTTACCCCTTGGCATGGTTTGACAACATTATGTCCTGCTTGATAATAAGCTGTCTCCCAGTCACTCTTTCGATAACTTAAGTAAATCATTTCAAGCAGACCCTGTCTTCACAGTTTTTCAGCATCTGTGCTGCTGGAGATCGTAGTGCTCCGTGGTTTGCTGACTCTGTGATAAGGCTCCCCTTTTGAAGTAGATTTGCTTATAGCAAAGGAGCCTGTGCTTATATTCCCCAAAGGCAGCCTTTTTTGGAGCAGGTGCGCAGTTCAGGACAATCTCTGCTGTCTCATGGCTTGGCTTAGACATTTAAGAATTGTGGGGCCGCTGATTTTGAGGGCTCTGAATAGGTGTCATGCCTCTGAAGGAAACTCTGAGGCCCCTAAGGCAGGTCTGCCTGTGCACCTCACTGCCTTGCAGCCTATTGCTGTTACCTGAGCGCAGGGCACCTGATGTGACAGAAGAGGCTGTGTGGGCCTGAGAGGGGCTCTCAGTCCGAGGGAGCTGACTGACAGTGTTTTGCTGCTCCATTAGATACAAACTTGTTTTTGTTTATTTTTATATATAAATTTATGTTTATATTGTTTTTAATTTTATATTTATATTTTTATATATGAGCTAAAAGAAAGTTAACTTTCCTACATTCTATGTTTTTCCTTTTAAGCTAGTACATTTTAATAATATAGTCTATTTGCAACCTTTTCTGTGAGTAGCCAGTGGAAAAGTGACTCTCTAATCCATCTATCCCTTCTTACCTGAAACCCAGATAAGGAAGAAGTGCAGAGGAAACGCCAGAAGCTCATGCCAAACTTCTCAGACGGCTACGGTGGAGGCGGCGGCGCAGGAGGTGGTGGCATGTACGGAGGTGGTAGTGGCGGTCCCAGCTCCGGTAAGGTGCTGTTTTGGGAGGAAGCAGGGAAGGAGCTCTGTTCTTTGGGCCTTATTCTTTTTATAAACATGAGATGAGGAGTTTGCCTGATTGGTAAATGAGACTTGGCTGTCTTAGCTTAGCTCCTTTCAGTCAGCTTGCTCCTAGTTTTCTAAATATTTCATCAGCTTCTTTGCCTTCCTACTTCCTGTAAGGTGCTCTCTGATTTTTGTTCCTTGAAGCTCAAAGTTACAGATGACACCTTTCTAGCTGAGGGAGTCTGAGTCAGAAATGTGTCATGCCTCAGCTTTGCTGCTCCCAAGAGCCTCAAAGCACTGAAGCTCATGAGACAGCCAAGTGCCATCTTGGTGCTTTGAAATTAATAATTATCTTAGTTGTTTCTTGGACCAGAATTTAGTAAGTCAACTCTGTTAATGGAAGTAACTTTAAAAAAAAAATGCTGTTTAGTAAATTTTCTGTCATGTTCTATCAGTTGTCTCCAGAGCATGTCTGAGATGCAGTATCAGGAAAGCACTGCTTTGGTATCTCGCAGCAAAGCGTTGACAACCTGCACGTCAGCAAAGTCCACCTGAACCACAGCAGCTATGCAGCCCTTGTGTTAGAGGATGTGGCAGAGCAGCAATTTTCCCGTTGTTACACACATCAGCAGTAATCAGGAGTACACCTACTGCCTAACACCAGGATACAAATCCAGTGTAAGCACACTGATTTGAAAGCATAGAGGCAGCTTGCAAAGGGTCACATTGAGGTGTAGCTGTAGCATGCTAATGACACTGCGTTTGTGAGGTCTTAGGGCTGTTGGGATAGAGAAGGCCACTAGAAAGTGGTAGAGAATGTACCCTAATTCTGGACAAGGTTTTCCTGTATCAATGGAGTAAAAAATATATAGAAAATAAAACTCAGCTCTTTAGGCTCAATGTTCTTAAAGATGATGCTTTTGTTGCTTTATGGTGTAATTCCATTAACTCTTTTTTTTCTGTTTGTTATCTTTAGGATTCAGTTATCCTTCGTATGGATACTCTGCATTTGGAGGGATGCATTTCCACCCTGGCGCAACAAAGTCCAATGCTGGAATGAAACATGGTAACAGTAAAATGCCATTCTTCATTAATTGAATTAAATTTGACCATCTTAATTTTCCTCTACATTATGAGCTGCCTTGTAGTATAGGTTTAGCTAAGCATGCTATTCAGGGTTAGCAGCTTTTTTCCTAGAACCACTCTGGCTTCCTAGAATCAGTGATTCATGTAGCTTAACTTCCCCTGCTTCTCTTTAATTCTGTCCAAGTCCAGCTTAAAAGCTGTGTGCACGTTCATTTCGACAGTGGCTGCTAACCTCCAAGAAACAGTCCCCAAAGCACTGCGCTGCATTTGCAGTTTTAGCACAGGCTTCCACCAAGAGCCCTTGAGCATGCGGATTGCAGGGGGGTCAAGACCCAGGACAAGGTCCCACAGTCTGGTGCTCTGCAGTGGCCCAGAGAAGAAACATTAAGGGGCAAGGCAAAAGAGTAGGTTAATAATAAGGGCTTTCCTGTTTTTCTAAAACAGGAAAAGCGTTTCACATCCAGTTGTTGGATAATCTGTATTTACGTTCAAAGGCTTAGAGATTTTTTTTTTTTGCCAGAAAGACAAAGGTAAATAAATCTCAAATTCTGCCAGATTTCCTGGAAATATTCAGTATTATATTGTACTTTCAAAAGAGGTATGCCCGTTGTTCAGTTTTTCTTTAAAACAAGCTTGTAAGTCACTTTAGAACAAGTTGTATTGCTCTGTATGTCCCTGTTCATTGGCATCTGGAATATTATGAACTCTGACTATTTCATGATAACATGATAACACCAAGGTCATTTTTTCTATTGACAATATAATGCAATATTTATATGGTAACACCAAGGTAAATCTTATTATAGATTCAGTATCTATAAGGCTTGGTTATGTGTGTATATATATATATGTATATGCATATATATATATAAAAAGAAATTTATTAAAGGCTAACTATTGGTTTCTGTCTGAAGGACTATCACATAGCACAGCTGAACAAGATAGGGAGAGCTCGGGTACACCCAGTGACAAATGGGATGTGAAACATGAGGTGAAAATGGAAACAGTAGACAGGAATGACTGCAGAACCCTTGGTGATAATGAGGAGGAGGACGGAACTTCATCCTTCAAAGCTGAAGTAAATGAAGCATTTGAAGATTACAGGTTGCAGGGTAAGTGAACAAATACATGTATTTAAAGCATACCAAACTGCTATAGCAGCAAAGCTGGTGCAGAAGGGCTGAAAACTCCATGAATGTCTGCTCTTTGTTTCCAAAGTATGATAATTCCTCCCCGTGCAAATAGGAGCGATTCAGTTCTCCCAAGTGTAGGGCCCTCTCTCCCCTCAACACATACATAAGTGTGTAGATAACACCACACTTCTGCATGGCATGTGGGGAGCGGAGCTTCTGCTCGCCATACAGGGAGGTGAGACGCATCCTCCTGCGGATCACACTTAGCACTGCTTTACTGGGTAAGGTGCACTGAAAGCACTGCACGTGCTTCCTGGATGCCTAGAGGCCACTGTTTTGGTTTGTTTGTTTGTTTAAGAGGTGATGATTTTGTTTTTCAAGGGTTTGAGTAACCGTGCTTCCCATAAAATAAACAAACAAGCAAAAAATCAGACTATGCAGACACGGTGTCAAACATGGTAGGGACTGAGTGGCAAGGAATTTTTGGCTTGTTTGTGTATGCCAAGTGCTATGTGAGCTCAGGGTGCTGTTCCTCCCTGGTCAGGGGGAGGTCATGTCATCTTAACAACCCTGTGTGGCACTTGCTATAGCAGTGCTACAAATGTGGCTTGGGAAAGCCAAGTCGTACAGTAGAAACCTCCTGCCTGTAACTTCTTATGATCCAAGAAATAGATGGCACTTTTGGCTAAAGCTGCAGAAATGGACAAAAGAAGTGCAGAGGAACAGGGTCCATGAAATGGACCCTGTGTAAAGGGTGCTATTTTGTAGGCTTTTGAAGTAGAGCTTTTCCACATGCTTGCTACAGGAAAGCCGTGAGATTCAGCCTTTGGTTATTTGGACTTTGTTATTGTCTGTAATGAAAAAAGGTTGAATTCTTTAAGGGCCCCTTACTCTGGATGTGTATCCTGAATATAACATCCATTGAAGTCTGTTGTTTACTGTTAAGAGCTAAATAGCAAACCTGAATGTATCAGCTTAAATATATGGGAATCACTGTCTTCCACTGAACAGAGCAATAAGCTTCCTCAGCAAGCTGAAGGCTCACACATATCATATGTTAATGTTCACCTTGGATATGCTACTAATGCAGTCCAAACGCCTTGTAGCAGGAAGTCCTGGGTATCCTTTCCCCACAAGTAGTTTAAACAGCAGTCCCATTTGCCTTGTTTGCTGTTCATCATTTCTTACAAGGTTCTGTAGAAACATGAAAGTCTTTAAATACAGGCTGGTTTCAAGTGGTACTGCTCGCCAGAGTGACGTCTGCGGTTTGAAAGTTCAGCTGTTTCATTTTCGCTAGTTTTTCACCGATACAGAACCACAAATGCATTGGCACAACAGTTAGAGTGAGTCTTTTGCCCATGTGCATTATGTAAATCTTTTTTCTCCTTTTGCTTCCCCACTGTGATAAATTCCACTTTTTGAAATGCTAGTGGTTGTACATTTTATAAACCCCAAAAGGACATCTCCTTAAACAGCGTAAACACTGAAATGTTTTAAACAGGTGAACAGATTCTCTGTGCTGCTGTTGTAAAGCAACACAGAATGCACGAGTTAGATCTGAGAGAGTTCACACTGTGCCAAGGGCCCTAGCGATTAGCAAGCTGTTGAATAAGTGAGTAACACCTAGTGCTCTGTGCTGCTTATTTCTGTAGTAGCACAAACTCCTGGCAAAAGCTGGTGGTATAGGGAAAATGGAAACTACAAAGCTGGTCGGCCTCCTGCCATCCCCTCGTCTCCAGTGTTACTTGTGGATGGTGGCTGCCCGCCCGTGGCACAGTACTGCAGGCTGGTGGCCCAGCACTGAAGTACTTGGTGTTGCAGCAGACGGCGTGTTCCTGGAGAAGGCCCTGCAGCTTGCCAAGCGCCACGCCAACGCTCTCTTCGATTACGCAGTAACTGGAGACGTGAAGATGCTGTTGGCTGTTCAGCGCCATCTCACCGTCGTGCAGGACGATAACGGAGACAAGTAAGTTGTTGCTGGCAAAGTCAGGTTTTTGACGGCGGCACAATGTAGTCAACCTGTTCTGCCTGCTGGGGTTGCTGCTCATGGATTGCAGCACTGCACTGGTCAAATAAATGTCATTCCCTTTTGTACTGCTTGGAGAGGTAGCGGGGCAAATCAGACCTCTCTGTGGCATTCTTAGTAAGGTGTTTCATACCACAAGGTTTATTGTGGCCGTACCTGTCAGAAATGGGTATTTGTCAGGCATGCTGTGAGTTTTTTTTTTTTTTTTTACTTGAAATCTTTGCTAAGTGTGAAGCATCATGCTGGCACTGCGATATGCCCAGCTGAGGTGGGAACCTCAGCTCTGTGCTGGACGAGGCTGCCTTACCCTCCGTGCAAGCCCTTAAATCTTTATAGGGAGCTGTAAGCTGCAGGGGCATGGCTGAGGGTTTGTACTGCCTTTCTCCCTCTTCAGAGGGCTGCATTTGGTCTTGCTGACATCTTTCCTTCTGGTCTTTTCCGAGAGCTTACCTAGGTGTTTGTGCCAGGGAACCTGGCGCAGCTGCTGGTATTTGCTTGTCAGGCCTCTGATAATGTGAGCTGGAGTAGAAATTGCCTTTGCTTCTCTACAGCAGTGCAGATTCTGCAGGACTTTAAAGAATGAGGTACAGTGAGGAGCTGATTAATAGTAGTTACGTAAAAGATCATTCCTGAATGTGTTCAGAGCCACCTCCGCTGAATTTCCTTTCTTGAATAAACAAGTGACATTTGCCCATTGTCACTTTTTACCTGTCAGGCTTTGAACAGGCCCAGTGCCATCATTTATTTTTCTTAAAATCGTGCTGTTTTATACAGTAGAAGCCATGTAAGCCTTCGTCTCTCTAGGTGCATGTAAAATTACAAGTGAGCAAAACATGTCCTACTGTTTGGTTACTCTTTGAGAGGCTATTTACTGCTTTTGACTCAGTTTCTGTGAAAACTGGCCTCAGACTACTGATAAATGGCATCTACGAAGTAGTACAGAATCAGAGGTAGCTACCTGAGTGGCACTGATTCCCAACTGGCAACACAATGTGTGCTTTGAAGGAAGCAGGGATAGGAATGAGGCAGGAGCTGGCAATAAAATCTGCCAGCACCTTGGACAATGCAGCTTCTGTGGTTTAAAAAAAAAAAAAAAATTGATCTCAGTCCCACCAAGACCTGCACCTCAAGAGCAAAAGGTTGCTCCTCATATTTGGATTTTCAGGATGCTTCAACTAAATCAAAGTACTTCTGATCATGGTAAATACGTTTTTTTTATGGATCAAGAAGTACCTATGGGCATGTGAGGCTTCAGCTCCCTCCTGTAAATCTCTGGATGGATTTTGGTCTTTGAGCAGATAATCCGTATAAATCATTTTGGCACTATCTAACAAAATAGTCTGGTGACCATCTGCCAGGTCTCTTGCAGGAACTGTTTAATAAAAATAAATAAATACACAAGCTAAGAATCTTAAATTGATTCTCCTAATTTTCACTTTAATCATTAAAATTATATGGCAAAAACTATAAAATTGTTGCCTAAGCCATTAAAGAAATCTTCCTGTCAGGCAGCACAGCTGTCTTGAAACCTGCAGGGTGACAGCACCTGTCTCAGGGAGGGCTCAAAGGCACTTGCAGCGCTGCTGATGCAGGAGTGCCGAAGAAAGGGGTTCATTGCCCTGTCATGGTCTGGTCAACACAGATCTTTACAGCATCACACATAGTGATTGCGTAAAATCAAAATATTTGCCACAGAAAACAGAAGACAAAAGATAATAGAAGACAAAACTTATTCTCAAGGTGGGGTTTAGAACTAAAATATCAGCATGATAGAGCAGAAGGAGAAGCATCTTCCAGAGAGCAGGATAAAAGATCACTTTTGGCAGTGGTAGGACCCTTTGAACAGTATTGAATAGCTGAAAGAGGAAGAGCACTATGGTCCTGCCTGTCGCAGTGTTGCAACCATAAAAAGGAAAAGGGCCCTTCAAACATGAGTTTGTTTAGAAAAGTTTTTTCCTCCTTTTTTCTTATCTTTTAGTATGACTTCTGGTTTTGAGTGCTCTCAATTTCAAGATGACTGAATCTATGCCACGCACAGCAAGGAACTTTTTGATGCAGGCTAAGCACTAAGTATATTCGGACATTTCTGGAACAGGATCCTTACTAAATGCACTGTTTGTCCTAGGCTGAGGTTGTGTGGCAGCAGCACTATATGTTAGAAATTATAGAAACTAGCATCGGTTATGAGAGAGTTTGGAAGGTTTCTTTCCAAGCCAAGGAGAAGAATCTGAAATGAAGCCTGTTTGGGCGATGATGGATCCTGCCCTTCGGGAGAGGGGAGGTGAGGGTTGTTCTGCAAGGTTGCTGGTGCTGAAGGAACCGGCCCTACAGAACATGGGAAAGGCCACTGAAGCACCTTGCTGTGGAGCCACTCGGGTCCAGAAATAGTTCTCTTCTTTGGCATTGAGATCTCTGGCTCTTGCTGCAACTCCCGTGGCTCTTAGACACCAGGCCTGAGCCCTTAGTCATTTTCTGTTTGAAAATGAAAAAAAGAAAACCCCACAGAGCTGGGGAAACCCCAAGGGAAAATCTGCTTTGGTTGTAGAAAGGCCTGTGGAAATTCTGAAGGAAGGGCTTGACAGTAAGAAACGTTCATGTGCTGTATAAGAAATGAAAAAAAGAAAAACCAAAACAACAAAGAAGCCAGGGATTTCAGACAAGTTCTGAAACAATTATTTTGTGGCTTGAAATTTGTTATCATTTAGTATAGCATTAGCTAGTTGTGCTCAGGACCAGCATAAATTGCTCCCATTCTGCTGTTTTGATTGAAGGGTTAAAGCTATCTGCTTGCTTTTTTTCTTTTTTTTTTTTTAATGTTAAGATTCATTTTGGATGCTGATATTTAGTACTGAAACAGTACCTCTAATGGTCAGACGCTTCTATCAGAATTCAGTACAGCACAGGCTTACCATTCACACAATAATAAGTGGATTTATTAAGCTGCTCTTCTGTTTTGGTTCCAGTGTTCTGCATTTAGCCATTATCCACCTTCATACTGAGCTGGTGAAAAACCTCTTAGAAGTGGTGCCAGATTTGGATTGCCATGACGTTATCAACATGAGGAACGACCTCTATCAGGTAGGCAGTTGCGGTGGGACCCGTGATGCTGATCATTCACCCAGCAAAGAAGAACTTTCGTAACTTACTGTCTGCCCTGTAGTTCCTTTACTTGTCAGCATAAGCCCAGGTCAGGCAATTTAGATGTTCTGGGACAGGGGAGCACGATGACCTAATGTAAGGTGCTGGAGGAGCAGGAGCCCATTTTTATTGTTTTAATTCATAGCTCCCTTTATGCCAACAGAAATGCTTATTGTTGACCAGAACAAATACACTAAATTATTCAGGTTATTTCTTCATCAGCTGGCAGCGCTACTGTGGAACCAGTGGTGTGGATTACAGAGTGCCAACTGGAGGCTCGCCTGCCCTCTTGAACTCAGGGTCATGAGTCAGTTGGTGTTGTTAGTTATCTGTAGGTTGAGGAAAAAGTTAAACAATTTCTGCCTTTTTTGTAGGCTTGCTGGTATTTGTGCCCATTCCATGAGTTTCAAGCTTTCCCTTTTTTTTTTTCTTTTTTTTTTTTTTTTTCCAGGGGTGGGTGGGGGTGGGGGCTTACATTGTAACAAAGCAACACAAAATCCATCCCACTGCTTTTTACCCAGTGGGGAACGAACTTTAAATTGTCACAGTTCTCTGTTCAACTTTATCTGTGACAGAGCCCAGGTTTATCTGTTGTAACTCAAAAGTGTTTTTGTAAAAGCTGTGGAAGCCACCTCAAAAAAGAACCCTTTTTCAGCCATATGCAGCATTCACTTGTCCCACAGGTACCCAAGTGCCTGTGCACTGCAGGGCAGCACGGCGGCATTGCTGCTGCGCTTCCTTCCCGCTCGCCTCAGAGCTGCGCACAGCAGGGGCAGGATTGCATTCTACACTGAGCGTCCCTGCAGCCTTATTGTGACTTTTTGTCCTCTTCCACATTTCACATTTATGTTCCTATAAAGGAAGTTCAAAATGTGGAGGCTGATGAAAGCAAGCAGGAAATTACGGATTTAATTCTGTGTCCTCTATTTAACAGAAATGGGAAGCAAAGCTGAACTCCATAAAATAAATAAATCTGTAGCTATCCGGGTCTCTGCAGCTACTCCCACCTCCTCCTTAAGCCAGTGGTGGGAAGGAGTGTAGGCTTGGGTGCTTTTCTATAGTCCTCTGTTTGTTAATGTAACAATCTGGAGACAGATAAAATCAATTTTTAGATCTTTTCAGTGTTGGGAACATGATTCCTAGCACATACTGAGACAAGACCCTGTTTAAACACACACATTACACTTCCAAAAATGTTAAAACATCATGCTCTTTATTGGCAAGACTGACAATTGCAGCATTTTGTCAAGCTAACAGCTTGTATTGGTTTAAAATACGTCTGTTGGAGTGGTGTAGCTGCTGCTCAGCTTCTCGCGCCTTCTCTGTCCTCCCCGAGACCCCCTTGCACTTGGCAGTTGTCACAAAGCAGGCCGCTGTGGTAGAAGCCCTGCTTGCAGCTGGAGCAGACGTCAGCCTCCTGGACCGACACGGCAACTCCGTCTTGCATTTAGCTGCTACTGAAGGAGACGACAGGATTTTGAGCCTCCTCCTCAAGCACAAGGAGATATCTCCAGTGGTTGACCTTTCCAACAGTGAAGGTACGGAAGTGTAAGGGCTGCATTTCATAGTTACGGGCCAAGCACAGTCATCTTCGACAATGCCGTGTTTAGACAGCTACAGTCAGCCCTTGGAAATAGCATTTTTCTCTTAAAATTGCTGCTGGCCCCTTTGGCTTTTACATGCCTGCAGTCATGTATGAGGGAATATAGATGTGCAGGCTTCCTTGTTACACAGAACACAGGTTTGGTGCTGTCCCTGTGCTACAATGGAGATTTGAATTATAGCGGGGGGTTTTTAGTGCCACAATTTCGAGCACTGACTGTGTTCCTCCTCAGAGGCCTTGTACCACTACTGCTTAAAAAAAAAAAAATCCCCTCAGAAAAAAATGTTTCTTCCTCTCTAGAGAATGAAATCCCCTCAAAAATAATTTCTTGGACAAGTGTCAGGTTTCACATCTGGTAATTTGTCACTATGCAAAATTCGAACCTATAAAATAACCATGAAATTCTATTTCTGCTACTTCTCAATGGCAGGGGTCATTTGCATTTAATATTTCAATATGTGATTCAAAGTCCCATGCTAAGTTCCTTAGAGGGTTTTTTTTTTTTTTTTCCAGGTGTAAGACTTATTTTTGAGCTGGTGAGGGTAATCTGACATAGAAAGAGCAATATGACCTTACAGGAAGATGGCACTAAAACATATCCCTTATTTCCCAGAATATTTCTAGAAGAGATTGTTCAGTAGCAGGCAGGGCCAGCAGAGGGTACGTGATTGTTCAGTACTAGAATGCAGAGTTTCTTTAAGGCTAATCCTCCTCTGGGGCAAAGAGAGGGTCTAGATGCACTCTCTTTAGTTTCCCCCATGCATGGCTTGTCCCAATTTCAGTACAAAGAGCATCTTTATTAATACCATGTTTTTACTGCACATCCAGACAAAATAAATTACTTGTGCTTAGATAACCACAGTAACTCTCAGTCATTTTACAGTTATAGATATGGTTACTCAAAAAAAAAGTCTTACTCTGAAATTTCTGAATTTTTGAAATACTAATGCATATGATGGTTTTTTTTTTTTTTTTTTTTTTTACTGTAGGTCTCAGTGCAATTCACATGGTGGTGATGGCAAATAGCGTGTCCTGTCTCAGACAGCTGATTGTTGCTGGAGTTAATGTCAATGCTCAGGAACAGAAATCTGGACGCACTGCCTTGCATTTGGCTGTTGAACAAGAGAACATCCCTTTGGCAGGCTGCCTTTTGCTTGAGGTGAGGGCAGAATTTCTTTTTATGCAGGTCATTTCACTTAAAGATTTAATAGGCTTTAAAATTCTGAAGTGATTAAGTGTAACAGAAGTTAGGGCTTTTATTCTCCCTGTTGATTGACTTGGTTGCTTAAATTGGTACAAGGGCAAAATTATTGTTATTGGTGCTCGTTATGACTTGTTCAGCACTGCTAGGGAACCTTACGCAGAGCTTGAGGAATTTACAGTTTATGACCCGCGCCCGACCGCATGTGCCCTGTATAACTTGCACTGAGTCGTGCCAGCAGCCAGCAGACCCTGCACGTGTGTGCAGACGGGCCTCAGGGCTGGCACGTGAAATGTGTGCACAGATGCGCCCCAGGGCAAGCGCTGGGCAGCAGCAGCCTTTTAGGCTCTGGCTCCTGCTGCTACAGTGGAGCCCAAAAGCACCAGGTGTTCCTGTTTCCAGACAGTTGTTGTTACTTCCTACTCCCCTCCCTTCATGATCACCAGTATTGTGCACATTGGCAGGGAAGGGGGTGCATCTGCACAGGTTCTGCAGCTGCCCTGTATATGCAAGCAGCTCTTTCTTTTTTCAATAAACATGTAGGGCGATGCAGATGTGGACAGCACTACATATGATGGAACAACTCCTCTGCACATAGCGGCTGGAAGGGGCTCTACAAAACTGGCAGCACTTCTGAAAGCAGCAGGTATGAAAATACGGATTATCTGGGAGTTGGATTTTACAGTGTAAATTCAGACTAGAAGGTTGTGCATAGAAAGGAACGTTCCAGTGAACTTAGCTAACGCACAGAAGAAAACAGATGTTAAAAGCATGAAGGTTTATTTCTAGTCAGAAGTTTCACTTCCAGTGGCTGTGCTTCTCTTTAGCACCATCTAATGGATATGAAACAAATCGTACTAAGAAAAATCTCTCAAGCAGTTATTTAGAGTGTTAAGTATTTCCTGCATCTAAAGAAGCAGAGAAGAGACCTTCTTACACAGTTGAGAATTGTTGGAATACTTTAAAAACAAAGAAAAACATAAGTGAAATATGAGCTTCTTAGTATCTTAGTATCTTTCATTCCACTATAGCAATAGAGAACGTTTTGAGTATTTATTGCAACATTCTTTCCAATCACTGTTTAGATCCATTATATCTGTTTTTGCATTTTTACAATAAAAAGCCAAGCCACCCATTGCTCAGAGGGTGTGCTTGGGCTGTAAATAACACACACTTTGTCTGACACTAAAGAGGAGCAGCAGCACCCCATCACTTCATCACACATGCTAAGCCAAGAACAGGACTGAATGCCAGCTTATATGTAAGCGTCGTTCTTTCCTTGGTCCTTAAAACTCTGCTTTCCAGGTTTCCATCTGTAGAGTGGAGACAGTAGTGGTATGCAGGGACATGACAGCAAGTTGGAGTGGTTAAAAAGGAAATAAATTCTATTCATTAACTTAATATAAAAGCCTAGCTTAAATGTGAGTAAAAGATTTGCTATTCAAAATTAAGAATGTGTATTTTAAATGCCAAAAAAAAATTCAAGCTGAAGCCTTTTGGGGGGATTTTTTTTAATGCTTGTTTTCCAGGTGCAAATCCTCATATTCAAAATTTTGAGCCGCTGTTTGATCTAGAGGATGTAAAAGATGATGATGAAGGCATTGTGCCTGGGACGACACCACTGGATATGGCAGCCAACTGTGAAGTAAGGGGTCTAGATCTTTTCTACTTTTTTTTTTGAATACCAAGTAACACTTAAGCTCTCACCGAACTTGTTTCATGACCCGTAGTTATTTCCTGTAGCCCTGGTGACAAGATTACCAGAGCTCCTAAAATGCTATCAAAAAATAAGGAATTTACCAAAACCCATGAAAAAGCCATGGCAGACGTTTCTACTGAACAGAATACTTAAACTAAGACAGGAATAAGCAGGCACTTCTTGATTGAGTCGTGCTAGAATCTTCAAGAGGGGAAAGTATTTAGCTGACTGGCAGGCATGTACTTCAAGGCACATATGCAGGCTGAGACCCTTGCAGCAGGTTTCTTTGCTGCATGTTCTTCAGGATTAGATGCTTCAGCATGGGCACTAAAGCATAACCTTGCTCTTTTAAATTACTTATGGCAGGCAGATAAAATCTGTCTAAGCAGGCGCTATTTACTGCAAAGACCTCCTCCATACCTTGAAAACTCAACAGCACTTGCGAGATGATTGCTAAAGGGCAGGGGAGATGACATTTGCAAGGTTTCCCTCTCAAGCTTTGCACAAGTCATCTGCAGTACTTCTGGGACCGAAAAATTGCCTATTTACAGATGACAATAGATATAGACAATACTAAGATGTCTCAAGATAATAACCAAAAAAAGGCTTCTTTAATATTACTTTTACTTTTTTTTTTTTTTTAAGGTGTATGACATATTAAATGGCAAACCCTATGAGTCAGCAGCTGTTTCAGAGGACATGCTGATCCAAGGTAACATCTATAAAGAAGGTCAGGCGTAATTCCTCTCGTACTTACCAGCAGAGTACTCAAAGTGTACCTTCAAGGAAGCTGTTGCTCTGCGCTAAGCTCGTAACTGAAATCATGAAGGGGGAGGGGAAGGGAAGCCCGTGCAGATTCCCAAAACCATCATGCTGCTGTTCAGAGTCAGTCACAGAAATCCAAAGGAGTTTTTACTACTGCAGTTACGTAACAGTAAACACTCTGATGGGCACTAAAGTAGGTACCTCTCATATGGCTTGTTTCTGCTTTGAGATGAACTGGTGTGTGATTTGTGTAAATAATCAGCTAACATCCTTCTCTGGTCCCTAGGGCACATGAGAGCGCTGAGTGAGAGCTCAAAGATGCAGCTCTACAAACTTCTAGAAGCACCTGATCCAAACAGAAATTGGTCTACCCTCGCGCAGAAACTGGGTCTTGGCATCCTCAACAACGCCTTCCGGCTGAGCCCTTCCCCATCAAAAACTCTGCTAGATAACTATGAGGTAACGTGCCCTTAGCAAGCCTGAGAGGGCAGGCTGTGCTCCTGCCTGGCGAGACAGCGCATCCCTTCACTTTCAGCAGGCCTACCTGCGGTGACGTCTTGCGCCATCTTCTCATGCAGGTGTCCGGTGGTACGATTCAAGAGCTGATCGCTGCCCTGAGACAGATGGGGCACACAGAAGCCATTGAAGTCATTCAGGAAGCATTACCCACCTCACAGTGCCAGTCTCCCCAGGAGGACAACACCACAGAAGCTCTTCCCTCACCATCATCACCCTCCTCAACAAAAGGACAGACAGGTAAGACTGACAGCAGGACAAGAGCTTGAAAAACTTTTCTGTTCTTGCTTTCTTGGGCTGCCAATAGATTTTTCAGTTGCTTACCCAAACACTGCCTGAGCTGCTTACTGCTTCCAGAAATGCTTCACTGCAGCACAGCTTCCCCATTTCTTGGGTCTAGAAAAGAGAAGAAGCAGTAAAATCAGTAGTCCTGAATTACAGTATTAATTACAGTATTAATTATACTTTTTCTAAAACCAGTCATCTGCCATTTACTGATATTAACTCCTAAAGCTAGGATAGGTGTTAAGGATAAGTGTCTTTAGAATAATACTGAAGGGGTAGGAGTTCTGCTGCTTTGAACCTAAATGGACTGTATCATGTGTTATTTGAGAGTGGCTGTTTACAAAAGAACAAAACCCTGAACGCCATCATCATTATCCCGGCTTGTGTTTCACCAGCGCTGAGCCCTCTACATGCCTTCACCTCGCATACAGCTCTCTTGCCTTCAGGCACTCATTGCAATCTTGCAGGTGGCAGCTACTACTGAACTCTACATATTTCCAGGCTCACTTTAACTAGATAAAAATTATTCAAGTATTTATCTCAAGAAGAAATCTCTAAGTGAAATAGCACAGGGGAGGTTTAGGAGGCCTCATCCAGGAACTGTGCACTTGCACATGAGGTACAGAGAACTTTATACCCTGCTACAGCCGCACTCCTACGACATGTGGAGCTGGTGGGCAGTGACAGCGCCCCCTCCAGCAGAGCACTGGGCTTCTCATCCCATCCAGCCCAGAGGAGCTGTGACAGCAGGCCATGGCAGACAGGGGGGCAACAGATCTCATCATCTGGCCAGCTGACACCATTCAGCACTTTTCCCTTGCAAAGAATTATAATGGGAGTTTCCTTATACAACAGCTTTACTACTGCCCTATAGTCTTCAGGCTGTTGGGGCCATGACTGAAATGAACAAAATTGTAACATATTTCCTTCTTCTCTCTTTCAGGTGAACTTTATAACAATAAATTTCAAGACAACGAAAGCGTGTGCGATAGTGGTGTGGAAACCTCCTTCCGCAAGCTGAGCTTCACTTATTCTGAGTCTCTGAACAGCAAGTCATCAATAACGCTTAGCAAAATCACCCTGGGCTATGGACATGAAAGTTCAGTGCAAAGTAAAATGTAGCTAGTTAGCAAAATGCAATTACAGGAACAATTGCGACATTTAACAGACCTGTCATCCTGTTCAATGGGAAGTCAATTCACAACGAAAACCGCGCTGAGGAACCACACGCACACCTGAAACAACTGCGACACGTAACCATCGCTTCCTTCCTCGAGCACATTTAACTTTGTCTATTTACACACCCAATACCAGCCTAGGGCAGCACAGCCACCGCGATGCCCAGCACAGGACACTGCGACTGACTGAGCGCTCCTGGTGTGTGAGGATTTCCCTTTTTAGATGAAAGTCACTCCTTATTAAGACATGATACCAACTCTCTTAAAAAGAGGTAAGGCGTATAGAGCAATCAATAGATAGAGTCTCTAGCTTAAACCCCTTACAATTCCTGCACCATTCTATGAAAAAAGATCATAAAATAGCTGGCAAAGAAAAATCCTGACTTTAATCACAATAATGACTACTCTAAAATATAAAAGACAATCTTAAAAAAAAAGAATCTTGTATATTTCAATTAATGTATTTAAACTTAACTTTGATGACTCCTATTCAACATTTTTTCCAAGTTTAGCATTTTCCTATTTGTAAATAGTTTTTATATCAGTTTCTTTTTTTTAAAGAAAATGTGCTTTTTAAAATGCTTATTTTTATTTTACTTTTATAATAAAAAAATCCAAAATGAAATCTCTTGCCTGCATTTGCTGCAATTCTTATTTTTCAAATAGAGCTACTAAAACTTTTGTATTTCAGTTTTAGGAACTGATGCAAAATTATGTTTAGTTCCAAATACTAAGATAAAGGACGGGTTGCCAGCAACTTATGTTACAGTTTAGATATCTGTTACAGGAGGAAGCTAGGAGCATCAGTTGCTGCTAAGCACCTGTGCTTTGTCCCCACATTGGAACCAAAGCCTCTAAGTTGTGTTCTTAGTTCCCTCTTCTCGTAACTGCAGCAGCAGATAATCAGTTCCAAATAACTCACCATGTCAGCAAAACTCTGATGAGCTGCTTCCTGGTGGACACATCTAAAAGCTCTTCCATAACTGTGCTCCTGAGCAGCATTTCCTTTTGTTTCACAACTGTAACAGCTACAGACATTGCGCTTACCCAGACTGCAGGGCAGGTCTTGGGCTCCGCGATGCCGCGCGCGGGGTCTGGCCACTGTCACGCGCCTGTGGCCACTTTCCTGACCACAGCTGGAGCCTTGATGGAGGGCTGCTCTGGGCTCACCTCAGCACGCAGGAGCCGCAGCGCAGCTTCTGGAGGGAGACAGGAATTGTTAGTTTTGGAGCCATTCAGGCCACATTCAAAAATATGCAGTATTGGCTGCAACTAATTAAACCACATCAATAAAAAAACTAATAAGTAACTAATAAAAAAAAAAAGTAATATTTTGTATCTAGCTGAATTCCCAAATTACTTCCAGAGAAGCAAGATGGACAGTGGTATAAATGCTTTTAAACTAACAGAAACAATCTGTGCCTGTAGTTCCCTGAGCATTTCATGACTAAATGCTGCAAAACAGCTCTTCATCAGGTTACTGATCACACAATGAACAGCAGGAGAGCGGTTCGAAGCCACTTGTATTCAAGTGCTTGAGATGTCAGTCTGTCTTCTCGCCTCACCAATCCAGTGCAGTTTGTTTAACAAAAGAGGCCTCAGCCACTTTCTTGAGAATTAGAACAACATTAATTAAAAAATCACAGTAATGTAAAGAGGAACACTAAATAAATAACTTTTATAAAATATATTGGGAAGATGAGCTATGCAGCTCTGTTACTTCACTGGAACTGTTCTTAAACATTGAATTTACTGCGTTACTTCGCTTGTACCTTG
>JAUBNY010000044.1:715094-730275 GCA_032275445.1 Crypturellus soui | reverse complement strand
TTATTAATTGACATTTTGAAATTCTAGCCAGATAGTGGTGGAAGAGACATTTGTGTATGAATTTAGACAAAAGAAATCAACCTGCCTTTTTCCTAAAGCACAGCAGTAATATTAATTATAGTTATTCCAGATCTTCTGCATAAGTGGTTTTTTTTTTCCTCCTTACCTTATATTGAATCTATTGCTGCTTTGCTTCACCATCATTTCAGGACACTGAAAGAACTTTACACTTTTTACTTTGCTGGTCTAGGATGTCACACTGGTAAATTCAAACTTCCTTAATCAGTATCTGCATTTTCTAACTGTTAAATCTTACTGTTATCACTTCCATACATGTCATATAAATACTGGTATAAATGCATGCGTATTTTGATTACTCTCATGATTTAACTAGGACAAATATTAGCACCAGAAGAACCCACTTAGGCAACAGTGATAAGTTGTTTTGGTCACTAAAGCATTTGTAAGCAGCTTGCATTTCTACTTCAACCTTTTCCTCTTGCTCAGGCATATTTCATTTTTGAGTTAATGACCTGTTCAGAAAGCTCTGCAAGTCACTGAGCATCAGCCACTGTGCCCAACAGTTTGCCCTCTAAAGCTGCCATCACTGCAAGGGGGCAGCTCTCGGATCAAAGGTCTCCAGCTCACCGGAGGGGCCGCTCTCCACACGGGTACTCCAGCGATACGGGCAGCAGCAGTGCAGATGGTTCCAGTGTCGCTTGCTTGAGGAGCTCACTCCTCCCCGTGCTCTCCTGGAAACTGCAACGCATTCCCTGTGGAACCCCAGCAAGACACCAGGCGTGCTTCAGAACAGATCTGAAAACAAGTCTGAGGCTGAACAGCTGACAGGGGCCTGCTCACTGACCTGTGCTTCCAGCCACTGCCTTCCTGCGGGGCAGACCCTCAAGACTCACAGCTAAACATTTCAACAGCACCAATGGGCTTGGGCCTGTGGCTGCAGCTCTCTAAGAGCAGAGCTCTCAAAGGCTTTTGCTTCATGTTGCATGAAAAAAAAAGGAGAAGAAAAACAACAAGCCTCATACTCATTTCCCTTCTGGAAAGTCCAGGTTTGGGTCTGCTTGGAACACCTGCCCTGTGGGAGCCAGCTGAGATACTTTCATGGAGAAGCAGCTGCAGATGGGAGGGAAACAGGACTGAGATCTCCAGATCTGGGTGCAGACAGCTCAAACCAGTGGTCTGGGGATGCACATTTGTGCTGCCTCAATCAGGATGAATCCACAACCCAGTAATCAGACAAATCCAAGATGAACTGGAGGACTCGGATTAGCTCTCTTACACCAACCCACCCCTCCTGATTTATATCTGGGATATTTTTTTCCAGTTACCTAAGAAAGCTTTACTTCCAATGCATCATATATAACACAGGTAAGCTTTGCTGTTGATATCTTTACATTGAAAGAGCAGTTAAAATTCACACATGACAGGAATGGGCAATACATTCTCCAGTCAGCTCATCTCTTTCAGCACACAGATTTTTAAGAGGAGGGAAAACGCAGAAGAAAGTGACTACTTCACTTCTTGTCTAGAAGGCATGGAAGTGTCCTCAGACGACATCTGTCAGAGAGGTCAAGCTCAGAGCTTGTTCTAGTTGTTCAACAGTGGTGGGCTCCCAAGGGTGGAATACCACCACTTTCCTCCTCTCGGTCATGAGAAACCCGTTCTCATTAAACCTGCCTCTTATACTCCCTACATCCAGAAAAACAAAAGGAGCAACTGCAGTGGTCCGAAGATCAAATATATAAATGCTGTCTTTTTGGGATATGCTGGCCTGGAAGACAAACAAAATAATACATGTATAAATATCTCTCTCTCTGTGTGTCTCAACAAAAGCATACACACGCAGCAAAAACAAACTGAGCAAGAGCTGCATGTCTGTAAAACAGACTGCAAATAACAACATTTGATCAAAATTATTTTCCTCTCCCAATTCTCTTATAGAAATGTCTTTTGGAACAAAAGGCAAAACCAACAGGATGAATATATAAGAATTATACAAAACAAGCAAACATTGATTATCAGGAAATACTTTTCTTCATCATTACCGAAAGCAATTAACTATAAATAAAAAAGGCAGATAAATTATGTATTAAAGTGCAGAAAATATGTCTTGTTTACAAGAATAACAACATTTAATTCTTGATAAAAAGCCACAAGCACTTGTGTTTTCTGAAGAAATGCAAAAGTTTTCCAAAGCAGTGCTTTGGTTAATACCATATTTGAAAGTCTGGATTGTTAATAACTACACATAGTAGCACCAGCTTCCTGCAAAACAGAATTCATACATGTATTTTTTACATCTCAGCTCCATACTTTCTTAAAATAACTGCTTTTCATTATATTCTTCCTAGCTCTCCCTGTTAGCTAATCCTGAAGAGATAACATGGCCATAAGAAAAGTAACATTTCGTAACGATGCTCCAGTTACAGAGCTTTTATTATTGGTGATGTCATCTCCAAAAAAAAAATCAGCATGACTCAGACTCCAGATTGTGCCACCAGCTAAATAAATAAATAAATAAATAAAAACAGGCCAATTTCTCTCCTTTGTATATTCTGGAGGCAGGCCATGCTGCTGGGAAAGAGATAAGAGGAAAATATGGCCCTATTTTTTTCTCTTGTAAAGCAATTAAGCAGGTCCAGATTCAAAGAGATTAAAGACTCTCATTCCCCCAATGCTTAGTTCAGCTCTGAAGAGCAGAGCTGCAGTTTGGATGCTAAATGTGAGCATGCACAGCTCCCTGTCCTGCTTAGCCATCATCCACTTCTGAAGAACCTCAGCCTAAGATTTACAGGCCAAAATGTGAGGCTTAAAATATGCGTGCGTGCGCACACACAGACACAGACACACAGATTTCTAGGTGTGGCAGTTATCCAGGGAAGAGCATCAAAGAGGTGACAATACTACACTACACTGCCACACTCTTTTCGCCTGCTCAGAAGACTGTCACGGTTTACCAGTGAACCAAATGAAACATAGACTTCATTATTAAAGAAGAACAAGGAAACAAACAGTTATATTTGGATATGGAGACACACACACACACACACACACACACACAAGCCATTCTGACTTCTCTGTTAGAACTGCTACAGCTACGGAGAAAAATTATCAGTGGCATTGGACACTACACAGCAGGCAAACAACTCAAAATGGCCAGATGAGCAAAACTCAACACTGATACTCACACTAAGCTGAGTCTTTCCCAATCCTACAGCATCCTTTAGTGATGACAGGAAGTGATGGTTCGTGGGACTGCGGAGCCCCGCTTGGCCCACAAGGTGAAAGGTGACAACACAGCTCTCCCTGGTGCAGTTCCTGCATCTTCGCAGCAGGTCGCTTACGGGCTCCTTGTAGATGGGGTGAGCGCTCTGTGCTTTCACGGTCACGTTGTCCTTGACAAGGATGCACGCCGGCTCCAGGGAACTCCACGCGTGCACAGTGACCTGCCAAGAGGGTTGAGAGAGCACAAAGACACCAAATGGAAAAGTTCATCTGTGAAAACAACCCAGCATCCTACTGCTCAGTCCAGTTACTCATTGCAAGAGATGTTCTCCTGCTAGTACCTGCTAGTACCAGCCGATTTCCACCTCTAATAGCAAGAGACTCTGCAAAGATTAAAATGATCAATGCTGAATAGTAATTAGGGTTGTTAAATAAACCTAAAAACAAATCTGTCTGAAACAGTCTGGATCTGTTACTCCTCCCAACCTCAAAAGCCTTTTGTTCTTTCCATGGTCCTGGAGAGGATGGGGTTGCCCAACCCTGTGTGACAGGCATGCAGTGAAATGTAACTAGAAAAAGGCATGAGCCTTTTTTGACTCTTCCCTCCTCCAATTAAAGAAGTCAAATAAAGGATTTTCTTGAAACAAGATTTTCTTGAAACATTTAAGTTCCTGTTTTACATGAGCTGCTGAATATTCTTTGGAATCACCCTGCTGCCACTGCTTCTTTGACATTAACAGAAAATCTGAATTTAAGCCTACAACTAAGAATTCAGACCAGAAATAAACAATTTCATTAAGCATAGTCTTACTCTGACAACTGGCTATCCAGAAGTGGCAGCCTTTTTCCACACTGGAGGTTGTCAACTGCCCAAACCTCTCCAGAACAGGAGCCAGAGGGGATCCCTTAAGAACTTACAAACCGGAGGATTCACCACAGCCTCTCAGAGCCATCAAGTGGCAGTTGAGACAACCAAACGCCTGGTTCTGAACTGACCAGCAAGTCATTCCACCTCCCCAGGCTTATTTTTCCATCCCTCACAGCCTTTCCACATCCTTTATGTCAAGAATTGTTTCTTGTAAATGGAAAACTGCCCTTGAATTCATTTGGGGTGTGTTAGCAAAACTGAAAAGCAGTCCTGAAAAGCAGGACTAACTCAGTAACCCAAACACTGCTTTAAAAGTCACATTGCAAAGTAGAATTCAGTAACCCAAAGACTGTCCCTCAAATCCTACTACTAATGGTGCTACTACAGCACCATTTCTACAGAAAACAGTTGAGCCATAACTAGTGGAATGGCAATATTGCATAGGTTACCTTATAACTAAGAGTTCACTTAGCTGGTATTTCTCAAAGTTAAGACTTCACAAAACAATCTGGTTCTTTTTTCCCTAAGCCAGTGTAGATTCAGTGCTGGCAAGAGAAGGTGCAATTCTTTTTTTCCCCACTTTAGTAGATTAATCTAGTTCTAATACCCAGCCCACAGAGAGGCTAAGTAACGATACACCGTTTTTCAAACTTTATTTAGTCACAACCCCCTGTAAGACCCGAGCAGAAGAACTGACTTCAGTTATACCGATAGGCAATGCCATCGATAGCCAGCTCTTGGAAGCAGCATGCACCATTATAGCAGTAACAGATAGTGCTGCCCCTAAGAGCACTAGAGACAAGAGCTGCATCTCTCTGTGCTTGGGCATGGGCACGGACTTACCGGATCACATTCATGTGAAGAGGGGCTTATTGCAGTTTCTCATATTTGTGCCAACATCACGAGCAAAGGGACAGAGGGGTAGCAAGGAAGGAACCACTTACCCTGAGCGTCAGCAGATGGTCTGTGTGAAGATCCGAGATGCCATAGATGTACAACACATCTCCATCCTCATAAGCCACAGGCAGCAGGGGCGCAAAGAAGTTCTGGGCAAAGTAATGGAGCAGTTTCCACTTACCACCATACTCTGATCAGAGATAAAAGAGAGAACGATCTAGAGTGAATTCAAGACTGCTTTGGCAGATAATCCCTTCCTGAGCTCTCAGATGCTCTTAAAGCAGCACAGTATCTACCCTGCCCTCCTGTTGAGGAAATGTACTGTTACCACTGAAAAAAAAATAGACTCTTAATCTGACTAATCCCGTCTCCCCTCAGTCCTCTTCTTTCAATCCTTCCTTGGGAGAACATCCGCAGCAATGAAGACCAAATCAAGTTCTCAAAGCAAGGACAGCTCTGAAGTTAGCAAAATGGATATACAAAGTTCTGGAGACTACACTTAGTGCATGGGACTTAAATACATGCTGTAGATATATGCCAAACAGCTCATTTTATCTACCAAGGAAAAGGTGTATCAAGTTACTTTTAGTATTTCAATACTCTGCCATTTACAAACTAGAAAAGCCATGCAAACTTATCTCCTCTCCAAAGGATGCAATTTTGTCAGCTGTGATATTATCACGCAGCTGTGATACTACTTCTCTTTTGTTCTCCATTTAATTTCTACCTAGGACTCACCACCATCATTTTAACTCTGACTTTGCTCTATCATTATCTAGTCAATGAAACGGCACTGAAGTAGCAAATTTATGAGCATAATCTCATACGGAAACAAAACTCGTATTCCTTGTTACACACTTGTTTCTGGCTCTTTTTTTTTTACAACAGGTTTAAAGTTCAGAGATACTGAAAAATATTTCCAGTAAGGTGTTTGTGCTGTAACCAATTACCTCAACTGTGTTTTGGCATTTGGAAAAAGCTCTTCAAATACCTCATTACCCACAGCTTCCCCCAGGGTGATGCAGGTCTCAGGGTATGTCTGCGGCTTTGACAGGCAGACCTGAACACGCTCTCAGCATCCCACACACCAGAGCCAGCAGGGTGGGGAGCAGAGGGCACAGGCACCTCTCAGCACCCTTCAGAGTTCCGTGCTTTCAACAAGCTCACGACCAGCTTGGAGAAGAGACAAGCGAAGCCCTTGACTACTTGCAAGCATTCGTACAAGCTTCAGCTGGGCCATGAAGTCACACCGCTGCCAAAAGACAACACAGGCATTTGAGTTAAGTAGTAAAATGAAGAGATGAAACCTGAAAGAATTGTTCAGGGCTGCCATGCAGCATGAGCAGAGAGCCTGCAACCCAGGCACAACCGCTGGTGGAAAGCATTGGCGGTCTGGAGGACAAAAGCTTCAATGCCAGGAAGTGCTTACGAATTGCTTGTCAGGACCTTGAAACTTGAGAAGACGAGAGATTTGGATTGGGCATGGCTTATTGAAGCAGAGCAAGTTACAGGGCAGCATGTGATCCAGAAAACACAAGGGCCTTGCCTGAGAAACGGCACTGTGCCTAACCTCAGGCCCCGGGGGGGGTTGAGCTTTCGCGAACCCTTCACATTGCCACAAGCCTCTCAGGAATTTCAGCCGCCAGAGCTGGAGAGGCTCTTCCCTGCAGGCTCAGGCTAGGCATCCAGCGCAGCCTGATGTTTCAGGGCCTGCTGACAAGAATTTTTGCCTCAGCCTTAATTTACATGATAAAAATCTAGCCTTAAATATAAAAACGAATAATATAATCACTGTAGTTTCTGTTACTTAGTTTAATATAAAGGGCCATTTCTCCTCTAATGGGCCCTAGCTTCATTAGGCCTTGATTTCAGAACACATTATGCAGTCACATAGCAGCCATTACTGGAGGGAAAGGCAGAAGTCTATCTTGGCGGCAAAGACAGAGCTCCCTAAAAGCTTGTAAGGTGGGGAAAACAGTTCAGAATAAGAGAATAATTTTGACAGCATATTTTCCAGGGGGAGAAAACCCAAACAAACAAAAGCCAACAAACTGCACGTTTAGAACTTAAATTTTTTTGCCATTTCAATCTGTAGGGTTCAACTTCTTCAGCTATTGTTTGGGGATGTTTGCAAAAACCAGTAGCCTTCTTACACAGAATCAACTTTTTCTTAAAAAGGTTGCTATTTCCCTTCCCCAAAACCTACAGCCAGCCATTCTGAAGAACACATTTTCCAGCTCAACTGTTGCCTTGATTTCCTTTAAAAACAGAGCCATGTTTCCCAATTCAAAAAAAAAGCTACACATGAAACATTTCCCTCCTCTCACTTCTCATAGAAGTGAGAAATCAGGAGATGGAGTAGCTATCGTGAGAAATTTCTGAGTTTAAACTTACCTGTTTCAGGCATACATGCCCAGAGGCAACAGACAGAAGTTATTTAAAACAACTCTGAGATGGTTTCTTCCTCCTCTCCTTCCCCTCTGCCAACATTTAAATTAATTCTCTAAGAAATCCAAAGTTCCCCAAATTCTTCCTGATAGTAACATGCAGAGTGGTGCCTGCGCTCGCTGCAATACCAGACTTCAGAGGAGGAAACTCCAATTGGGTTTGTCAGGAGACACCAGGGCCCTGGCTGCTGACTGCTCCCTGAAGCCTCCTACAGTGAGAGCTTCAGCGAGGGCAAACAGCTCAGCTCTGCCAGGACAGATCTTAAATTAACCATTTCACGCCATTAGCAGCATGTTTCTCGGTTGCGTTTAGTCCTTTCCTTGCATCAGCCTCATGAATGCAAATCTATTATTCTCCATAATAACCCGTGGTTTCAGCTCACTGAGGGGCTCTAAAAATTGAACCTGCAATAAAAGCAAGTTATCTACTCACAGGAACCTCATGACAACCGAGTGATAACACCTCAAGGTGACACTTCCCTGGGAGCGAGGTAAGTTGCCAAGTGCAGTACAGCGCTTGGCAGCAACACACACTGCACGGGAACCGAAGCTGTTGACACAGCACAGGCGGTTCCACAGTCAGGCACTGATGAGCCAAACACAGGTGTGGTAAAACCTGTTTAGTTCTGAACTGAGAGGGAAAACAGGAGTGCTGTGCTGTGTTTCCATTCAATTCCAAGGCAGCATTTTCAAGGTAAGTTAAGATATATTTGCTACCTTATCCCCTCTCATGTCACAAAGAAAGGCTTCCGCTTTGTATTGTGTAAACCCCTCCATGGCTCCATTTATGAAATAAGAGATTTAAATAAGAGAAGTGTTCATCAGTGATGCTGCTATGCCATCTAATGAGATGCAGAAACATGTTTTTGAAGTGCAAATAAAAATAATTTATCTGAAGTTTTGCATAAATTTGAGCTATTAGCATTTCAAAAAGCCATCTACCACGCTGCCTAATTAAATGAATATTAAACCTTTCCTCACTCTACTGAGGGAATAAAATGAAACAAAGGGACAGCTGTATCTCTGCTGAGCATCCTTTCTGTAAACTAACTTCAACAACTTACGAATAATTCAAGTAGCTGATGTATTTCTACGGTGACATCAGCTCTGTACTTAAAAAGACATTTATGGTCTTCACAGTTCCTTCATGTATCAGTACACCTGACTTTACAAAGAGTTATTTTTCCAATGATCATTTTCTTTTGATGTGCTTAAAGCCTAAAAGCATGAACCATCACTGGAATCATAAAAATAAACATTGATATATTACTTTTCCTAACACAACTCCATAAAGCCCAAAAGCACAAGCATTAGAGCTGGACCACTATCTTAAGACTAAAATAAAACAGTCTTTTAATTTCTAGCAGTTTGTTTTGCTTTGTTGGTGGTATTTTCTATGCTTAGATGAATGGGAGGAGAAAAAAAAAAAAAAAAAAAAGGAAAAGAGAGGCAAGCTTTTTGTCCCAGGGATAGCTAATAGCTTTTTCTAGTTCCTTCATATTTCTCCATATGTGAAAAGCTTAAATACATACTATATTTTAGAAAACAGAGTATGTAAAAATAACTAGCACTCTAATAAATGAGAAACTACTCAAGTTCTGTGTGGCTGCCCAGAGCAGCCTCTCCATTTCCAAATGGCTTTCAGGCACATCCCCGGAGACACAAAACACGGCCACTTCCCTCGCACCATGCATTCCTTCCCCATTTTTAATTCCCTGAACAAATTTTATCTCCATTTTCCCAATGGCCCCATTTTGGTGTTCTAAAATGAATGTGCACAGATGAATCTATCACGTGCAGCTTAGCTGGCTTGTGTATTAGCAGCATCACCTAGTCACAAATAGTGATTCACCTCACCTGACACTGGCTGTTTAATAAGTTAGGCAAAAAACTAAAATCATCATTACGTCTTTCACTGTAAGAAACTTCCCAGGAGAAAGAACCCTGTGCTGGCTGAGAGGTGTCATACAAAGTTTTAGGAAAATTACTTTTGGCATAGGGAACATAACTCATCCCACTTACTAGACAGTTGGGAACGTGATGATTTACACTCTGGAGATTATCATCTCTCCAGACTGATCCCGAATACACTGGATACCTTGCCTTTAGATACTATCATCCTGCTCAGAACAGCACTGGAGCTCCACAGGATTTTGCCAACACACTACTGCTAATTGCGAGTAAAAGTATTTATCATTTTAAGTCGGCAGGGGGATCTGGAAATTAAAATTGTTGGGATTATGAAAAGCGTAACTAAACATATAAGCTCTGCTCTAGCCCTCTTTCTATTTTCATCCAGGGTGACACAGCACACATATGCATCTGCTCAGCATAGCCAATAAATATAATCAGGCATTTCTGGGACAGGTTCTTTTGGAAAAAAATAATTCTTAGAAAGGTCTATTTTAGAATTCTCAAAAAATACAAAATCTCTCTGGAAAATTCTGTCTAACACATCACACAGTTTCAGGAAGATCAAGTTCTACATAACAAAGCAATGGCACCTCAAAGTTCATCCCATACTGAGGATCTATCTTTAACATCCTTGAAGACAGACAAAGCTACTTTTTGGGAAGCTGTGACAGCTATTTCCTTAGGGAAAATGAGAATACCGCTAAAATTAAAAAATATTTAAAAGAATTATGAGTTATAAGCAATTTTTAATATGGATAGAAACATGTGCAAATCTTACAGGTTTACCCCAAGAGAACACAGAGCCTTATTTCTTATTCTGGTACTTCCAGTGAAGCAAAAGAAAAGCAAGTCTGATATACCGTGTATCCTACCACACAACTGTTGCAAAACTTACCCAAAGAAGCCCATGAAGGTGCCTGCCAGATGTCATTGAGCTGCCAATACAGTGCACCCATTGTGCGTCCTTCTCCCTTGACTATCTCACTTTGGCTGAACCGATAGAACTCAGTTTCTGCCTTTACACACTGGGCCTGCATCACCTAGGTGAACAATATGTTAAAAAAAGAAAACTACATTCATGTACTTTCAAATCACATGTATATATTTGCAGAAAACACAGGTTCACAGTACTAGTATCTTTCACTGGCCAAGTTCTCAAGAAGCCAAGGAAGCAGTGCCCAAGATGAAAAGGGCAATAAGGAAAAATGAAGTTAGCATCTTCAGAAAGCAAACTAGTGGACTTGCCTCAAAATGAGGGAAAAAAGTTTCTCTTTAAGCCAGTGGAAAGTGTAAGGTTAACGCTTCCAGTTATCTACTGGATCCAAATTTACTTTCCTTATCTTTTCTGCTATCCTTATTTCAGTATCTTTACACTGTTGTTTGATCTGTCACTAAGGCTTGACAGACTTAACCTTGCAAAAGCCTTCATAGCTTTTTAGGTCAGGACCTCACAGCACAACTTTTATCCCTGCCTTCAATAAAGGACAAAGCAAGTTAGTGTTTCACATGAAGTGCAAGGTATACTCTACCGATTCAAAAAAACCCAGAACATATTCTCTAAAACAGCAATATTTCAGTCCTTAATAGAAAAGAAACCTTGTAATAATTTTCTTCACAGAAAACTTCATTCTCTAGAAAGAGTTTTCTTTTTAAAAGTTGGTGTACTCCTTGTGGCAAAAACAAAGCAATAAACCCAGAAAGGTCACAATAAGAGCAAAACATACCCAGCCTGGAGGAACAACATAGAGTAGCTCTAGGAAGAGCTGTGCACCAAGAAAGCCCATCCCATGCCTGCATCCCACATGAACTCCATGAGTGAGCACAGCTAGTGACAGGTACCAGGGCAGCGCACACAGCCAGTCAGACATGCTCCCAGTTTGGCCAGTTTCTAGGAAATGCAGGCTTTCCCTGAGAAGTATTCCAGCCCTTCTGTGAGGAAAACTGGAGTCTACTCACAAGAAGTGAGAGGACTGCAAGTTGGCCCCATCTTAAATTAGATTCTCCAGTTCCTCAAGGCAGAAACAGTTTCCATATGACAGTGTGTTATTTAACAGAACAGCCTCTTTTAACTGGTGGGCAGCATCTACTTCAGTGTTGAAGACCTTGCTGTTACCTGTGTGAGGTAAATCATATCTTTGAACTTTTTAATGGGATCTGCACTCTGGGGAAGCTTGAAATGATACTCGATCTGTTGAATCATTTCATCATTGCCATTTTTATGGTGCTGTCGATGGAGAGAAAAATTGCTTGTATAGGACCAATCCTCTGCAGAAGAAACCTTTAGAAAATGTGAAAGAAAGATTAGAAAGAAAAAACAAAATGTACAATTAAATAACTGGCAGATTATTCAGAAATAGATATTCATTACAGCCTGCTGCCATCATCCAAAAATATTAAAGTCAGTAATATTTTTCTATAGTGCACCGGAGTTTTCAGTCAGGACCACCCTTCTCTTATACTCCTTCTCTTATACTCCCTCAAGAGTAAATTTTGACTCAGTGGCACTTATTTGTCCTAAAGTTAATCTTACACATTAAATACCTCAGAAAAATGGAGATAGCACTCCTTCCAGGATAAGATGTTTCAGAGGCTGATAGGGCTAAAGACTCTAGTAATACATAAAATCTGCCTTTGAAAACAAATCATCCTGAAATAATGTTTTTTTAATTGAGAATAACTACCCAGCATAGCTCGCATAAATGAGCTAGCTAAGCTTTCATTGTAATTACAATCTCTATAATTTTTTTTTATTCAAATTTGTTCCTCCTGTGGCTGGGTTGATTGATTAATTTTCTTTGTTGTTAATATGGCTGAAAGTACGGATCATGTCTTAGGAAAAGATAATAAACTTTGTGTAGCAAAATGAAGGGATTATTCCATGCATGAATCTCAACATGATACTCATCTCTGACTCTCAACATGATACTCATCTCTGACTGGACAAAGAACACAACTCTCCTCCAACTAGATAGATAAGGTAGAGCATAAAGCACCAAAATTTGGTGGAAAAAAAAAACCCTTAAGAAATTGGCAAAAAGATAAAAATCAATGCACTTTAGTATTCAGCACTATTCAGCACGTATTGAGTTTCTTTTATTTCTGGCCTTAGTCTGTGAAAAACAAAGTTAGGGAATCATTACCAACTTATATATTAAACAGAAGTATTATTACACTTACTCGTCTCATAATACAACCTCATTTACCTAGCACAACCGCCTGCTTTTTTACTGTTGTGAGTCACAACATCATGTATTTTTTTAGTATGCATCCAAAAGAGGAGGAAGACGTGTAAATTTGGAATTATGTTAGTAGGCAGGGTTGAACAGTAAGTGCTTTAACATTTCCATTAATGTAAGCTTCCTCATCCAGGAAGCTCAAAAGAAAATGACATGTACTGGTTAAGAAGGGAGAAACAGTTTTTAAAACACAAGTAATCACAAGAAAGTTGCAACACTGTTCTCCAGTGTTCCAGTAACAACAACTATAATAAAACATGACTGATTGTATTAAAATTGGTTCCTCTTGCAACATCAAGGTAAATACACTAGATAATAAGGAGGGAAATGGTTCACTTTGCTCTCCTTCCTATATAGCAACACACTCCTATCCCATCTCCCCTGTATCAAACCAACTAATGTATCACCCCAACTACAGCTGTAGTTTGCTGGGATATGATTCACTGCATTCCCAAAATGAGGACAGAAGGGACAGTAAGGTTTGAAAGCCCAGCCTTACCTTTTCCAGCGTACTGAAGGAAGGCCAGGACTGAAATCCATATTCTGAAGCAAAACGAGTTTTAGGATAATGTGTCCAGTCCCAGCAGTCATTGTGATAGTCATAGAAGTGAGTGTCTCCGTAGTGGGTATCATAAGGATTTTGGGAGATCCAACCTTCTTTAACTGATTCCAAACCATTCGTGGGACTGGATACAATAAAAGGACGGCTCTTATCTTCCTAGAATTAAAATAATAATAATAATCAATAAAATTACAACCCCTCAAGAAGTTCATTTTTTATCATCTGAGTATCTAGACTACATTTTGAAAAGGGGTATGGGAAGGAGGGAAAGGGAGGTACATGCCTGTGCCAAATTTCTGAGTCACCACCTGAAAAACATTCTCTTTTTGTATCCTGACATTCATCATCTGCTTAATTAGGTTCTTTTTCCTGTACTCAGAGGATAGCTGGGCACAATATCACTTGCTCTGCTGTTCTAAGGGATTTTCTCCTCATATCAAGAGATTTTCTATTTTCTATGGTTCTAAATTCTTAATGAATGCTATTTAAAGCATATCTTGTGAAAAATAAACTCAAGGATCATTAATATTTGAGTACTGTGGCTTCTTTTCTCTATGGAAAATTATTACTTCTGCCGTATTTCTGTGGTGACAAAGCCATGATTTTTCCCTTTTCTTTTCAGGCAGCCATGTGAATTTAACTCATTTATAGGCTCCTACTAAATCTTTTATCAGAATCCTACAAAGCACTGAAGGAATCTTTCTCAGCTTTAATTCATTCAGTGCCCTACTTGTAGTAAGACAGAGACCTGAGCTGTCACAGTCACGAGTTAAAGCAATTGGCTCCAATACAGCAAAGCACTTAAGCATTTTTTGTAATATATTATTTTAAATACATGAGTAATTAACAACTGCAATAATTTACTACAGGATATTCTGTATTCCCTGAAGATTTAGATCAGACTTCAAGGTTTCTTTAAGTGATATAGTCTAGTTCTGCCAGTAGTTACACCTTTCTTCTGTAGTACACAGGACTTTAGACAATGCCACTGCATGATTCCTTCCGGCCCTCAAAAACAGTTAATTTCTGTGTTCAAGTTAAAGAAAGGTATCTTCTGAACAGCAACACTGCACAAGTAAATGATAAACAGAAACAACTCCAGCCAGAACATTTCCCTTTGCTGCATATGCACTGGTAAGCAAACCCACACAAGTGCTCACAGAAATGGCACAGCACACCTTTACAAATAACTTCGTTGGAAAAAGCTGACTGAAACACATGGTAAAATAATTGAAATATATATTTCACTTTACTCTCTTGATTCTAAAAGAGTATTAATATTTAGAATGCATAACTGTTCTCATACCAGCATTTTTAGATTATATAAACAGTTCAAAATAGTGGCTTTCTTTATTAAACACTGCTATTTTAAGCTGCAAGCAAATCCAAGGGACCAAACACAGTCCCACTTTATTGATGAACGTGTCCCATAATTGTAAAACAAAACAAAACATTAACAACATGTGAAAGATAGAAACTTAAAATGTAGATACTAGTCAAATTACCAGACTTTTGAGCTTACTATACTCAAGAGCAGCACCCTTCTTAGCCAGTTCTTTCCACACGGTGCCTTGTTTTTATTGCTTCTCCAACCTCTACCTTTCCCAAAAGAAATGGAATTACAGATTTCTTAGGGTACAGCTACTCTGACAATGCCAATAACCTGCAATAATAAGCAGTAATGTCACTGTCTATCGCCTGGCTTAGTGCCGTGAAACTTCTGGTCAAAGACCCCAAGACATAAAATGTATCTCTTCCCGAAAAGGACAAAGATTAGATGAGTATTATCATAGTCTACAGGCAATAACAGCATGTTGCGCAAGCAATACTAGGTGGAGAAAAGGACATTGCTGGTTTTAGGTTAACAAAAACACATATTTTCTTGCTAAAGAGACAAGTTCTAATTGGACAAAATATGAGTTTTACATTTGCTCATTTCACACAGCTCAGCTGAAAAAAAATACTTGAACACTTACTTGTGGTTCAAGTTTTATATTCATTAGTCCCTATCTAG
>JAUBNY010000044.1:689277-714540 GCA_032275445.1 Crypturellus soui | reverse complement strand
AAAAGCAAAATTCACTAAATTTTTAGGTCTTCCTTATATACCAGAGAACAATAAAAGACACCAAAGTCATTTTTGTATTTCTTTTCCCAACAGGATTTCTTTTCCCTCCCCCACAAAAATTGCTCCAATAGCAAACATTAATACCTTCTGTCACACCATATCCCCTCTTAGCTTCTTGAGGTCACTTACAGCAAGAACGATTTCCTGGATGTTCTTCACATAAAGCATCACATAATCTCTGATATAGACTTCTCTGTCAGCACGAGGTATAGAGAACCAATTGCTTGCAATTGCTGCTTCGTTTTCATTATTGCCACTCCACAAAATAATCGATGGATGGGATTTCAAACGCCTTACCTGAAATAGGCATCATAGTTTCAGAAGTAAAGCAAAATTACTTCCTCTAAAGCAAACACTTGTATCATTACTTGAATTACAAATTCGAAAGCACGCGCAATTCATGTGTTTTTATTCACACTGTTCCCTACACTCTTGAGAAGTAGTAGTTTGGATATGAGAAAGGCCCAGATCTCTACTTGGCTGATCACTCCTGTAAGTTAAAGAGGATTTAGCACAGTAAGTTTTTGTGCCTGCTACCTAAATGTACACTAACAAACACCTTCTAATAAACATTTCTGCAAACCTAAATCTTACAGTTAATCAAAACTAACAGGAAACATGTCTTAGATGCACACAGACAAAATACCTGATGAGTAACTTCTGCTCTCACTGATTCCAAGTAATTCTGATCAGTTGGATATAGTGCACATGCAAACATAAAGTCCTGCCAAATCTAGAGGGAACAGAAAAGAAAATATGAAGATCTGTTGGCAAATCATCTTTCCTACTTCAACAATATACAGTTTTCAGATGCACAATTCTTTGTTCAGGTAAAAGTTATTTGTGTCAAAAAGAATGACACAATAATATTTAATTTGGTATACTTGAAAAGTATCACTAAAAAAATCAGATTCTCCATTGGCCTCAGCATGTACATACTTCACAGAGATTTTCCTAGATTAGAGTTAAAAACCATTTATGCTGAAGAACCAGACCTTGCCAGCCTTTAGCAGTCACAGGAACATTTATCAGGAGGATGGATTTCATTAGGTTTCAACAGAATAGATAGAATCCATGCCTTGCTCAGACATTAATATGGGAAAGGAACTCCTTTAGCTGAAATAAACAGTTTTGTATTTACTGCTTACTTTACATGTTTAACAAACCTTGAGTACTTACTAAAAGGAATAATGCTTCCGATATAATATTGAACACACTTAAATTCAAGTGTACTTCCTAGCAAAATATTTCCATAGTCAATTGGTAAACTAATGTTTAAAAGAACAGATCTTACCCAGTTAGAGAAACAAACTAGATCCTCTAACAGCACAGTGATCGTTCTCATCAAAAAAGATCAAGTAGACAGAATTGCAGAAAAGAAAGACTTTTGATCCAGTAGTTTTCAAGCAATAAAAAAGGGAGAATGAAGCAGGCTAATGAAATGGATAAGACTATTTTACAGGATAAGACTACTTTTTTAATTTAGAGTGCTGTCTTACAAATATTAATGGAAAGATCTCTTTGAGGAACATATGAATCTAAAGGGGAGAGTCCTCCTCAGCAGATTGCACTTCTCTGAACACTACACCACATAAATAAGGGAAAGTGCCAGCCCAGATCCTCATGCAATTGTGTGCTTGCACTAAGAAAGTGCTTTTCCACCACTCTTTCAGAGTACCATTCACTAAGAAATCTGTGGGTAGGGAATAGGTCAGTGGGAGGGAATAGATCCATTAATAACTGTAAAGCTCTAACAGGAAAAAAGCAATGCTATCACTAAAGAACTATTCAGAATCCTTCAGCCACAGTGTCCAGGCAAAATGCTCTGTATGAAAAGAAACACTTTCTCTATTTCCCTCAGTAAATCTTCAAAGTTTTCCCTTAAGCACAGTTTGACTCGGAAGCGTCTTTATGCCTTTGCAAGGCCATCAGAGGAAATATAACCAAAGGCCCCTGTTCTGGAGTGCGGGAGCCATAGATGTTAAAGGTCCAATTTTCAGCATCTTGCTATTTTGGCTGCTAAATAAGGTCTGCACAAGCACAGATGCAAGTGGCCTACTTAGACACCAAGTGTCAAAACCTAAAGAACTGCAAGCACCCAGAAGCCCTGAAAATCAGAGCCCTCATTCTGATGACTAAAATAAAATAAAAAAAAAAAAAAAAAAAAGATTTTTTTTTTCCACCCAAGGATGTAACATCTATTTTCCACCCATGAAGCACAGACAGCAGAAGGATAGCAATTTTCGGATTCCCTAGTTAAAATCGCAACATACTGGTTTCCTGTTTTTATGCTATATTGTAAGATTAAACACACTTCTTGGGATTTTAACAGTAAATGCAACTTGGCTTTCACTCATCAAGTCATTATTTCATCAAAACTTATTAATATGTGCCTCCAAGCTCACTCAAACGTACTCATCTAGGATCATTAGTGTTTGCAGCCAGCAGGTGTTTCCCTTACAGCTACATTAGTACTCAATTAAAGCTTGTTCAGAATGTCCCTTTGAGTAAGGACTTCTATGCTTAGCCTCAGGCCAAGTTAAATGTTTTTTCTAGAAAGTTGAAATAAAATAATAATAATAATAACTAAAAAAAATAGCTATTGTTGCAAAATTGGGGAAACCTAGAACTAGGGGAGAGGTACCATATATGAAGTTAAGGGTTTTAGTCTGACAAGGGATAGGATACATTGAGTTAAAGGCACAAGTCTGTAACTCCAATTTGGGGAAGGATAAGAGACACAGGGAAAGACAGCAGGGAAGAAAGCCAGGGGACAAAAGTTGAGATTCTGGTTGGGAAAGGCTGAGGGCAAGAAGCAAGGAGCACAGAGCTGCAGCCTTAGCTATAACCGTAAAATACAAGCTGGGATTCTAATATAAAGACTCCAAAAAGATCACTGCTGGTTTCTACAGACTCAGTAATGAGCAACTACCCAAATCCCAATCAAAAAACAAATCAGAGAAAATAAAAAAAAAGAAAAAATCCATCACATACAAAACCAGTTTGATCTGACTTTTCAGGTTTCTACTCTATCAGTTACTTTGGAAAGATAAGTCAGAATTTAATATATAAATCCTCTAATTTTGTTCATTTAGGAAGCCTGTACTTACAATTTCTTGACTTAAAAAAAAAAAAAAAACAACATGATGTCTATTTTTTTTTTTTTACCATTATTCCAAGCTCATCACAAATATCATAAAATTCATCGTGCTCATAAACTCCTCCTCCCCAGACCCGGAGTATATTCATGTTAGCATCTGCTGCAGACTTCAAGAGTAGCCGATATCTGTCAAATTAGAAAAAAAAAAAAAAAAAGTAGAAAAAGTTAACTATTAGCACAATCCAAGACTTAGCTCCAACAGAAACTGGCCTTTTTGGTACTTTCTAAACCTGCACATGTCCACACAGAGGTCTCAAAAAGCAATTTCTGCACAGAAGTTCCTTGGTCCTGTTACTACTTACAAAACAGATGGAGGTGGCACATGCAAAGAAAGGCTTTTACAGAACCATTTGCAGGACCAGATTTAGAAATACTGGATTTTATTAATCACATAGCTCTTCTCTCTTTAGCTACTATTTGCTTTAAATACCAATCACAAGTTCAGATTCTCTCAAATCTTTTCTAAACACCTTCAGAAACATGTACCTTCCACCTAAGTTTTACAATGCATAGTGAGAAAGGGGGAAGAGAAAGATCCCATGACCCTGATTCCCACCTGAAGGGATTCATGCCCAATTTCTTGGGCCTGAAGCTGGAACAAGATGGGAAGAGGAAGAGAGGTTGGTATGCACTTGCATCTCCCTGCACCACATGGGTTGGGACATTGCTGAAATGCCCTATCAGGTCCCCAAGTTCTGAGTACCAATGAGCACACCACAGACACTAAGATGAGATATCCTGAGGACAGTCTCTAAAACATCCCAAAATGCCAGCAGTCCTGCAGCCAAGCAAAATTTAAATGCCATCTTGAACATCACTCAATTCTATGAATATTAAGTCCCAACTCTAAGCTCCCTAAACTACAGCAATTAGTGTCTGACTTTGAATGAAGTCCCAGTCTGCAACACTACCCTTCCTTCAGTAGAGAATCAGAAGCAGATAAAATGATCCTTTCTCCTTAGAGGACATCAAAGGTGGCTTACGTGTCATAGGTTACCCTGTCTTGGAAAGAATCTGCTGGTATCCAGTTTGAGCCCTTCATGAAAATGGGTCTGCCATTGATTCTGAAGTAGAAACTGAGACCTGGTGACCCAGAAATAGGCTCCTGAACAAGTTCTACTGTCCGAAAATAGGCCTGTGAAAAAAAGACATTGGGTTTAAAGTAGGCAAAAGAAGAAAGTATCAGAAAAAAAAAATGATGAAAGTAATTTACCTTAACACTAACAACTTAGAGATGAAGCCATGTCTTGATTTTTACATATAATATTCTAAATGCCTGCTTGATCAAAATACACTTTAACAAGGTTAAGAAAAACATTCTACTGATAAACCTACCTACTTTTGAGACTGCAGGAACTTTAAAGTACTGAATATTTAGCTTGCATCCAGTGAAAGCAAAATGCACTTTTCTTAAAAAAAAAAAAAAATACATCGTTTCAGGTCAAATAAAGGGGAATACACACACAAATAAAAATGCTGGAGAGGAATTGAAGCCCCTCTGGCCATTACAGCTGTATTTGAGCAGCATACTCAGGAGTAAGGTTTCACAGAGACCAGTTCAGCTAGATAACTACCAACTTGGTGTAAGGTGTTGAAGGTCATTCCAGATAAAGGCACAGTCACAAGAGAGCAGTTAGTTAACTGCAGCAATACTCTGTGACGAACCCTTATTTGTAGAGGTATCTTCTCCTAGGGTAGATGGAAAACAGTTGCCATTTTATGAACCTGCGCAGCTACAAAATGTTATGGAATATGTCTCTTACAAGGAGATCCTGTTTTTTGCCTTTTTCCTCCTTGTTCCACCTCATCTTATCTACATTAGAAAGAAAACTCTTTTTCCTTGTAATACCCATTTGTTCCTTATCTCAGGGAGAAAGCTGAGAAATCAACCAAAGAGAAGGAAAGGAAATGAGGAATTTCAGCCAACATGCTCCAAACAAAAAGTTTGGGTCCAGAAGACAGGAATCTTTTTTGATTAAAACAAAATCTAGGCTACTTTTAAATTAGCAACTTCTTCTCCTTCAAATAACTGTTTGCCACACTATTTCAAAAGGTCAGGTTGTAGACTACAGATAGCTCTCTATCAGAAGCAACAGTTGGAACAAGTAAACCACCTATTCCTACAATTCTTTTTTTGCACATGATAACTTGAATAAAACATCCAGTATTCCATTAAAATTTTCACAGCTCCCCTAAATACTGAAGGTTAATAAAAACTACATATAGGTACTTTACAATACTAGCTAAAACATACTGACCTCCCCCCAGTGAATTAAATTATGTGAAGAAAAACTTTTCAAGCTTTAGCATGACTTTTTTGCGCCTCAAAAAATAAAAGGAGTGGGATTTATAGTAAGGGTTCCCAACGTATTTGGTAAGTTCTCTTAATGGATGCTATCAAGCAGGTTAGGCCTGCTTCAAAGTGCACTTGTAACGAGCACTCCCATTACAGAAGTGATGCGATATCGCTTCATCTGCACTCAAGTGGAACTCCTGCAACTGACCAAATCTGAGGCAATCTGAGAGACTGAGACACCCGGCCAGGACCAACCATACAGCAGAACGAGGGGAACAGCTTCTCATCAGCATTTCATGTCCCCAGGCCTCTAGGGCTTATTGTGTTTGTGCTCCATCCCTCTGACTAGGACAAATTTGGCCACTTTGCAGTCTCAGAGTGACAGATCTTGCTGCTCTCCTACCTGAACATTTCTGCTAGTCTTGGGAGTGCACAGAGGAAACCTTGTGGCCACCACAGCATCAGCGTGCAGCTGGTTCTGCACACAGTCACGAAGTCACACTGGTCACGTGCGAAGTCTTTGTACCCAGTAAGCGGCCCATTAATCACATCTGGGATTCCCAGATTTTACACGTAAGTAAAAAGCCATAGGGCAAAGATGTCCAGAGCTAAAACAAGATCACAGAACACCCTGGTGATTTAGTAAATTAGCACACAGCATGAAAGCAGCGTGAAAACTAAGAAACCAAAAGGAAAGACTTCTGGAAGTCATGCTAAAAGGCCGGGGGGAAAGAGAATGGAAAAAGAGAGGAAAGGAGGGGAACACAGCTGTAGGTTGCAATCTTCAAAGTACTAAAATAACATCATGAAAAAAAAAAAAAAAAGATTACAATGCAGAATAAACAAACATAATGGGGAAATGGGGTCCAGACTCAAACAAACAAATCTCTCAAGCAGTAATGAAAGAGGCAATAAAATCTTTGATGTAGGGATGGCAACTTGTCAATAACCGAGTTAGATACACCCTTTCTCAAGAAAAACAGTTTTATTCTACAAAAACTTCTGGCTATGACTTGATTTCATGCTATCTGGAGAAACAAACTTCAAACCAAATAACGCAGATGGGGAAAACAAAGCAAAATAAAAAAGCCTGTCCAGGATGCTGATCATAACTGTTCTTTTTTTTCTCCTGCCACTCTCTCCAAAAGAGCAGGTACTCCCCTCAGTCAATGGTTCCCAGCAAAGCTGGCCAAAGCCTGAGAGAGGGGTCTTGCACATAACTGCAAACCAGGAGATTTGGAGATTTACCCAGAGGCTTTCCCAAAGGATTAGTTAACATCTTGGGTAGGACTAAGAAACCAAAGCTTCTTGTGAGACATAGCAGAAACAAAGGAGTCCAAGCCAGTGGTAGTGGGATCTGATGCAAGACTTGAAGGGTTCTTGCGTGGGGGGCAAACATGAGTAGCTTTTGTAGACCATGAAGTCTCTGTGACCAAAAGTCAGAGTGCTCTATGAAATGGCCAGATGTAACTACCCAGGTGAAATCAATTAAATCCCTTGGCACTGTATAAGTTTCACATAACAATCAAAATTTCCTTTTTTCCTGCTTTATAGCTTGAAATTTTCTACAGCCTGTTTTTCCAAATGCAATATGCTGTTTTTTTGTTGTTGTTTTAAAATTGTATTGCTAATAAAACAAAACTTTAAAAATTAAACAAAAGATCTAACCTTAAAAAGACTAAAACTTCCGAAGCTCCTGCTTTTCCTATGACTTTCCACTAGAATAAATGGTACAAAGAATAGCAGTTTCAGAAACTGGGTGACCAGGTTAGCTTTTAGTGAAGCAGTACTCATCAGAGACACCTAATAAATGCAGACATTTAGTTGGTTGTTTCCACGTGCTGATAGCATGAGAGGCCCAGTCTAATTTTTATGATTTTTTTTTCAGTGGAATCCTTACACAAACATCCCTAAATATTACTTTGGTGGTCCTACTTAAGATGTTTCACACCTCTAAAACATTAAGCATATCTAATGTATTCTAATAAATGAAGCTACGTTAGCTTTTTAAGAGACATACCCTATCCCACATTTTTTTAAAACACTGAATTAACAAGAAAAATCTCAATAATAAACAAACCTCTCTATCCACAATAATTTATATAAATAGAAAAGGACTTCTCAGGACATGACAAAAAGCCATCAGAATCACACTTCAAGTCAAAGAGTGCTTTTCTTCCTTAAGACAGAAAATCTAAAGAAAAAATGAACATCTTTTTGGAGGTTTTCAAATAATTGCAAGCCATCTTCCATTATGCATACAAGTGCTTAAAAAGGTCAAGACTGCCAGCAGAGTGTTTAATATACGTACTGTAACATAGCTCTTATTTCTCATTTATTTCTCATATCCTCACATGAGAATTATAAAGCAGGAAAATGCCCAGGAGCACTAGATACCTCCCATGCAGAGCAGGTGTCCTAACATTAGTGCGCTACCAGCTGTAATCAAGTTGAAGGGCTCACCTTGGAAAATTTCTCAATCTTGCGTCCTGCCTCCATGGTGAAAACAGTTGTCACGTTGTATCCAGTTTGTTTTCCATGTCCATTTGGCCACCACATCTCTACTGTAGCACTCTTCAACATAAAACAATGAAGATCAGAGTATAATGAAGCACAATATACACCTTTGGATACTGTGGAGTGAATTACTACAAGCCTAATGAGTTTATATGCCTCAGCTGAGCTATGGTAACTGGTATCTCTCAACCAGCTGCACCTGTGGGGTTAAAAGTATTCACACTGTAGAGAGAAGTATGAAGTCCAAGCTATCACTTCATCTTGTGTCCACAGCATGCGTAAGCATGCATGCAAACATCCAGCTCTTATCTCTCAGCTGAAGTACACTGACTTAATATTCCACCCAGATTTAAATATGTGAGTCTTAGGACAGGCTTTGTTTACTTCATCCCCTTTCACCTTTGCACTTCATTCTTTGCACTTCATCCCCTGCCCTTGTTCCACCAAGTCCATTTACACTGCAGCCTTCTGAGACCGAAGCAGGTCCTGCTCTGACCACTGCAATGGGGATTCAATCTTACTTAGCTCCTAGGCACTACAGAGGGATTGCTGTCCAATAATCATGTAAGACACAACTGAGTCTTTTTGGGCACAATAAAATAATAGTAATAAAAAGCAATTTCCACTGATCATCAGGAGTTTTGAACCTTCTTCCATTTTTGCCTTTCTTAATTGCTCCTTTTATCTGCCATAAGTAATACTCTGTGTACAGAGGTGACACTTTTCAGCTGTCATCTTGGTAATATGTGACCACACTGTGTGTTTGAGTTGTGTCAAGCTTTTAAGCCAAAAAAAAAAAGTTTAAATCTTTCTTTTCAGTGCTTTCTGCTTTGTCTCAATGATTTTTAAACCATCTCATTACTACTCAAAAAGTTCATTTTTACATCTATAAAAAACCTGCCTCTAGGATGACAGTATGACTTAGTCACAATAATATTTATGTAATGAATTTCCTATAGCTATGTCTCCATCCCAATAGCGTGCTTCTGCTGCTCAATCCTCCTGCCAAGATGTGCCAGCTGAGCACACCGCACAGAGGTCGGGATGAGCAAGCGGATGATGCACGCAATCAAACAATGGATGGATCCCTGCCGAGCAGAGCCATGTAAGGAGAGCCTTGAATTTTTCAAACAAAATGATGCCAGAGAGCTGCTCAACAATAAGCTTAGCTACAGCCACACTGCAACATAATCATTAATACATTTACATTTCAGCCTCTATGATCTGCAGTTGCTGTAGCTGCCTGTGCAGGCACGCGAGCCCTTGCGGTGCAGGCACACAAACGGAAGGACATAAAGCTGTGTGTGCCCCGGCAGCAAGACAGCATTTGCAGCATGATGAAACAGCTCATTGGTCACCAGTGATGTCACCCCCATGCTGGTGAGCAAAATGCCATCACATCAGCAACACAGCACCCAGGAAGCTGCTCCATATCCTGGGCTGTATGCACCACCCAAACCAACACCATCTTCACAGCAAAACCTGCAGTGAGCTCTCAACCTGGACTCTGTTTCTGGTGAGGTCTCGCTCCAGCATGCGCCATTCAAGCCTGTCGCACAGAGCAAGAGCTTCGGTGTGCTCAGTGACACATGAGAATGCCCTAGGGCTTTCTGACGCATCAGCTGCTGTGAATTCGTGCAGTGAAACCCTTTGTGTGCACAGCATAACAAAGCATGGCTGTTCTCTCCACTCTGAAGAACGTTTCCTCACAAACTTCAGTCACCAACCGATCTCTTCCAAGTTTGGGGATAGGGTGACAAACTGAAATAAAATCACTTTCAAAGTTTCATATCACAGTGCCTGTTCAATGTAAATCCCTGAAAGGGCGAAGCAGAGACTGTTGTTTGTAAATAAAACCAGGCATGGGTAACCTGTGTTACTTTTAGGTCAAATGCCAACAGTAACAAAAATGTTACATTTGTATGTTTTTATTTTATGTATAAAACAAAGCACACAAGTATATGAGCAGCTGAGTGTACATATTAAAACTCAAATACCCTGCTTGTCCTTAACAGATGCTTTTTCCTCTACTCAAGCTGACAAGAGGACTCAGGAACACCTACCTAATACAGTCAAGCTGGGGAAACAAACACAGAGTTACATAGCAAGAGACACAATTAGCAAAGGCCAGTAAAATATATAGAGGTCACTGCAGACCCTCAGACTTTACAAGCTGTCAGACTTGCCAAAGCCGCTGGTCTTTGCAATCCTCCCTTTTCAACAGAGTCATCCCCTCACCACAGCACGTTTTGCTTTCCTGCATTGCACCTGCTTAAGGACAGCAGGAAATGTGAGCAAGCACAGCTCCACAAATTTTACCCCAAATTCCCTGCCAGTCAGAGAACACATTGGGGAAGGTGTCCTCTCTCTTAGGACAGCCAAGACAGAGCCAAATACATTCCAGTATATTCCAGTCCCAATCAACCCAGTGAACAGCAGCCTGAGAGACAAGATACCTGCTGACAGGTAAATAAAACGTGACATACAGGATCCAAGGGTTTTTTACCTAAGTAGCTCATTTGACAGTGGCCACTGATGATAAGATCTTTCTGTTTTGTGGTAAAGGAAAGATTTCATCAATTTTTGCACATTGAGCTATATAGCCCCACAGAATTTTTTTTTTTTTTAAGAGAGAAAAGGAACTGTTCCTCTATCCTGGAAGTGCTGCAGCATTGTTATAAAAAAAAAAAAAAGAAAAAGTGGAAAGAAGACTAAAACTGGTATGGAAGCCAGGGAACCACTTTATATTTGGCAAGGGTCCCCACCACCCCTTACCTTGTTGATGTTTACAAGCAGCACAATGCTGCCTTCTCCAGGCTGAAGCTTCACACTGAATGTTCGCTGCGTTTGCAACTTGGGGATGCTCACTGTCACGAGACCTGAAACTGGCTTGGGACTGACTACATCAAATATAGACTCAATCTGAAGACTCCACTGTTGAGCTCTCTTTTCTAAGTGAGGGGGGAGAAAAAGCAATTTAGGAATTACATTTACATACCTATTAATTAACATGATCACCCAAAGAAAGGACTCAAAACTCTCAGCTTAAATTAAACAGTTTTGACACTGTATTTGACCCAGACCTATGGAGTTATTCTTCACTGCTTAGCACACTTACTATCTGTGTTTACATCTGCTGACTCAGGAAACAACTACATAGTGTGATGGATATTTTATAGTTTACTTTCTTCTTTTTTTGTCACTCTAAAGATATCTAGGGTTTTTTGGAGTTCTGTGCAAAAGTCACAGAACGTAAAACCAATTACTCTATCATTAGGAAGGGTATTTTTCCCCACTAACTCCCACAGACATTATATTTTCTTTTAGTCAGCATTCACATGAACATGGTCCTGTTTGGGAAAAGATTGTAATCACAGAGCAGAACAACCACTTTTGTCTATGAAACAAAAACAGTATTAACAGAAAACTAGCCCAATTCATCCTGGAATCACTAGACAAAATGAATGGAGTTATGCTGGGGATGAATTGGGCCCATTGTGTCTAGACTTGACAGACTGCATCTTTGTGTTCCTTCTACCACCAAAGTGTGGTGGAGGAAACACATGAATGACTTGCCCAAGATCTCACCAGAGACAGTGAGAGTGCCTCAGAGAGTCCTCTCCTTTACAATGCAACTTAAAGCAATTTGAGGTCAAGAATTTCATGATTAATGCTCAAATTTCCCATTAACTTTAGCCACTTTATTATCTATCTACAAGCATAGCCTAACTAATCCTCTACTTTAAATATTATGGATGGACATCTATCCAAGCAAAAGCAAATCATATAGAAAACAAAGAAAATATCTAAAACTAGAATTAAGACACACTTTGTTTACATTAACTATTGTTTGCTTTCTTTTTATATGTATAGTTTTTTGTTCTCACAGAAGAGAAAGTTCCTTGCAAAAGCAAAGAATTACATTCAGCCTTTGAAGGTTAAATTGCACCCAGCACTACCCAGAGAGGAATGATTTTTGGAGATATTGAAAGGGCTAGGCCCTTCACCCCATGTCTGACATTACAGCACATTTTATGTCCCTTCCAGGAAATCCCAGCCTACTCCTGAACTGCTTAAACTGCAGGCCCTGGGCACAGAAGTCAGGAACAATGAATCCTTTACAGATTCAGTGGGCAAAAGACTGTGACACCAAAGCTGAAGAGCCATGTATGCACAGCTCAAATCCAAGTTGTTCACTTACTCTTTATTCTTCCAGTGTTTTATGTTTGAACATTAATAAGCTCTGGTTCCAAAGCACTGTCTGCCAAACCAAGGGGATTTGCTCTCTGCTTATCCAGAGAGCAAGACTTCACCTACCAGAAGGTGGAGTTGTGGGAATGAGGGAGGGACCAGAAAACATTTTTACGACAACCGAGTTGTAGGCAGGACACGAAGCCTGTGCTGGGGCTTTCCATGGAAATTCCAGTCACGTTAATTTTAGCTAAGACCTGCAGCTATTTCAGGAAGCTTTAAAAGCATCCAGGGAGTGACGTCTTCCTCTTTTATTCATACACAACAACTCTAGCCCCAAAGGGTGAAATTCAACCCAGTGCAGAGGACACACATGCTAGTCTTTACTCCACTGAAGCCTGGGCTCAACATGGGGCAAAAGCAAGTGCACGGATGGTGACCACATTATCTTTTAAACTGAGTTTCAACAGAAAATTAACTATGTTTATTTTTGCTTGGCTGCAAGATCAGAAGGACAAAGGAGGAGAAAGACCACAGCAGGGGAGGAAACCGGTTAGGTAAGTCAGAGCGCAGGAATGCAAGAGGTTGTCCTCTCATATTGCAGACTTAGCAAATTATCCTTGCATAGCCTGGCTGCACTTCTGTCTCAAACTTCATGTCAAGTCCTTAAAACTCAGGGCTCTTGAAATACTCACAGTGTATTTGTTTTCCCAGTAAGTGACTAAATTCCCATAACAGTTTTGCCTTTGTTTTCAGTGGAGATGAGACAAAAGAGAGACATATGTATTGGGAGTCTTAGTGAAAACTCATGCCAGTAAAATATAAAAATAAAAAAATAAAAAATCTCCCAAGCAGAGGAACAAGGGCAAACCTAAGTTATACCACAGTTAAATTTGTGAAGGTGTTCTGGATTCTTCAAGAGAGAGAAAAAAAAAAAAGGAATTTTAACAGTTCTTACCACCACTCTTATACTAAAGCACTGTCCCAAGACCTAAATGGATGTGTTGTGGTAAGCAGTATATATACAGTTGTAAAAAAACAACATTTTTCCTAAATGGAAGTTAATTGAGCCTAACAATAAAATGGCCTGTACTCCAAGGGTGAAACTACAGTAAAAAGTATACAGCTTACCAAAGAAGGGAGTCAAAGTGAAGTAAATCAAGTGGTAATGGTTATAGGCCTCAATCCTAACATCTTTCCAGATTCCTTGAGTAGGAAAAGAAGGGCCCCAGTCCCAGCTAAAGGAACACTGCTCCTGCAATACAGAATGATTATGTTACAGTTGCCCAATTTTCACACAGATATGTCTGCTGTTTCAGAAGTAAAAATAATTTGCTATGTAGAAATAAAATACTGCCATGTACTCAAGATTATTTTTCCCAATTTCCACCAACTCAGGATGGTCTACTGATTTTTTTCTATTACTCTTTCACTAAAACTCTGCTGGTACATATATTAAAAATACAAGTGTGTATGAAATATTCATACATATCAGAATTCAATACTAGTGAGAAACCAAACCACCACCCTACCTCATGATCTTTAAAAAAAAAATAAAGATGAAAAAAAAGGTTGGCAAGTTACTCTCAGATCAACTCTGAATTATTTTAGTTTTAAAGACAGTACATAATTCTATACCTAAAAGACAAAATAAGCAGCAAACTATCACAAAATACTAACCACAATTAAAACTATATATCAAATCAAAAGTACCTCTGAAGCATTTTATCCTTTAATTTTTGCAGTAACATGACAGATTAGTACAAGGAAAGAGATGTGTATATTTGTTGGGTGCATTTGTGTAGCTCAGTCATGTACACCGTTTCTTCCTTTTTATGTTTCTCCCATACAAAAGCAAAAGGAACAAACCCATGGCTGAAAAAAAGCTTAGATATGGTTCTAACATCAGAATAACCAACAGAACTACGTATTTCTGATCAGAGCAGCCCCTACGTTGCCTTGCCGTTAACTGTTTGTTAACCATGTCAGACTTCTAGCTAACAAGCCTCTTTGAAGATATCTATACAGCTGCCCTCCTTCACGCAGCCCCAGCCCCCAAAGCAAACACAATAGATCTCTTCAAAGTCTTGTACAGTGACCTACAGTTCTAAATTTAGCAACTAATAACTTACAGCCAAGGCTTACTAATTTTGGCAAACCACATTTCACAAGCCTGGCCTATCCCTTGCCTCCTTGCAGTCTGCGGGCCTGCCTGCCTATCAAGTTGCAAAAGAGCTTTCCAGGAAGCAAGCACTGTACCTATTTCAAGTGTAAGAACAGGGACAATACATTCTTAGAAAACAACTCAGATTGGAAATAACTTTCCCTTTATAAAAAATAAACAAATTTATCTTCGACAGACTGTCAAGTTTCACTAATAAACTTGCAGAGACAATCAGAAATAATGTGTCATGAGAAAAATACACTTGTATAATTACACTACATTACTAGTGACAGGCTTGTGTTTGACCCCAAATTTTTACTAAGACTTATAATAGTTTGCTGCATTTAATACTGAACTTTAGATGTGTAAACAGCTCTCCATTACTTTAAGCTTGTAAGCTCCTAGCTTACTTTAGAAATGTCCAGGCGCATTTGTTTACTTCTGAATATACCGTATCTGCTGTTGTCACCTTATACTTGGAATGAAAAAGGTTTTTGGATGTATCTGAAGCAGCTTCCTAGCACAGTCAATCAAATCCTCTGAGGAAGAGTACTAAAACACTTTCTTACAGTTTTAGAGGTTCAGCTCAGTAAAGTATAAAAATAATTCCTGGCCAATTTCACTCTATAAATAAGACTACAGTTGTTTAAGTGCCATCTTCCTTTCAAGTTTCTCCCTGCCCTGATTCATGAGAAATATTGTGGAGACAGGATGGGCTCAGAACTGAACAACTCTCTAAAATGCAGTAAAAATAAAAGCATCATGTAGTAATAAAGACAGGACTTTAATCCTGAAGAATGATCACAGGAAAATATGAAATCTACCTCTATTAACAAATTCTAAAGGAAATTAGATTTAATTCTGTATTAAAAAGATTCTAGTCATTTTTGAAGAGGCTTTAAATGACTTTCTTAAAAAGACCAAAACTCACTTAGCAAGAAAGGCATGCAAGTGGTGACAAACATTAAAAAAAAAAAAGAAAAAATTCAAATAATGTCATCAGCCAAGGCTTCCAACTGCTGCGAAGCTCTCAGAAATATGCGAGATGCTACACAAATGATACCCCTCCCAGAATTACTTTTAACAGCAGGGAAGCAATGTCTTAATTCAGAATTTCCAAACTTCACTCATCGTATATTACACTGTTGCTTTTAGTGAATGTGTACTCGTAAGCCACCCTTTTAACAACACAACATCGTAATAAGATGAGAATAGGTCCTGTGTTACATTAGAGCTGCCCAGTATAAATAGTGCAGCACATGAGCAATGGCAGAAGCTCACAAAACTACTTGGCTGAGATTTTTACAGCCTTGGCAATATCCTCTGGTATTTCTAACAGTGACCTTTACTGTCAGTACACATTGCTAAACCCACCCAGTCCATCAAAATATAATGATTACATATTTCCCTCTGCTATCCTGCTTTCTTAGCAGCAGGTCTTCTTGCTGACTCCTTGAAAAATACAGCCTCTAAAACATTCTTATCACCTAGATACTGTTGGCCTGACCTTGCTGTGCCTCTTGCATTAGCAGCATGCTGGATTACAGGTTTCTTGGAGGTGCATCAGAAGAGAGTTGCAATGAAAAGTATGCTCGACTAATAACAGTGACACTGGAGATTTCAGAATACATCTGTAAGGACAGCACATGGTGACTACTTCTTTTCAGGCCTCAAGCAAGAGAGAAAATTCTGCCCCTACCTTTCTGATGAAATTAGCGTGGCACTCTCCTTTCTGCACAGGTGGAGGGCACGCCGGCGGGACGCTGTATCCCTTGTGGCATCTGCTCTGCTCTGCTGCGTATGAAATGGCTGATAAGAAACGGACTTCAACAAAATTGACCTCCTTAATAATGCAGGTAATATCAAAGCTCTAGGTCAAGAAAAGAGAACAAAGTCATTATAGCTCTGATATTTATTTATGAAATTTATAATCACTGTCAAGCTGGGATTTTAATACCATAGAGATGTTATTCAAAACCATTTGAATTTGAGCCTCATCAGGCTCAGGTTTGGGAGGAAAATAAAAAGATATCTCTTAAAATGAAAAAAGATGTACACTAACAGTATGGATATGAGAAGATTTCTGAGGAAAGCACTTTGCCCACTCTGAGTCTCCACCTCAGACTGTAGCCCTTTGCTTGCACACAGAACTGCTTGAAAGATGGAGATGGCTGCAGATTCTTCACCTTTTCTCCTCGCGCAGAAGTCATCTGAATCTCTAGAAACATGTTTTGTTCCCATTCAGAAAGCTGCCAGCTACCATAAAGCCTGCAGCTGCCTTTTGCACAAGTGACACAAAGGAGTATTTCATGCTCTCTGCATCGCTATCCCTAAAATGCACAGCTACAGTTTTCCAGTTGGTCCCAATTTGGGAGCTTCCTCACTGACTCACAAGATTCCTTCAGTATGATTGCACAGAGGGATAAATGTTTGGGTTTTCCTGGGCTATCAGGACAATAGGGTTCCAATGGCTAATACCTATTTCTTACCTAAACTGCTAATTCATGACAGTCCAAGTCTTGGCACTTGTCCCACCTTGTGAACACCCTTCTAGCATTACTTGTCTCACCTCTGTAGCAAACAGCAGAAAACTGCAAAATAAATAACATCCTCCACAGGAGCCTTCACAGAGACTTTCCTGAAGAGGTACTTGTATGGAACAAGTGAATAACGTAGGTGCCTGGATCACAGCAAGCCCAGACTCATCTAATACATTTAATTCTGGTCCTGCACTAAAAGTCATTTCATGAACTGTTACTATCTGCCACACAGTTAAGTTGCAGAAATAGGAGTATAATAAACCACTACACCATTCTATAGAGCCTGCTACTAGCAATCTTTAAATACCTTCCAAATATTAAATAATTACTATTTCCTAAGAGCTGGATGAAATTTCTTCTTTCACAAATAGTAAAACTAAGTCAGAGAGAACCTAAGTGACTTGTCTTAGGTCACATAGACCCAGGTGTCAGAATCCAGGTCACTCGTTTCTATTTGGCATCTCTGCAATGAAACCTGCCGGAATGGTTAAATATGAGGCATAAAAAAACAGATTTCTTTTATGACTCGATTACTCACCTGACAAATAGAAGACAGTCCACCTTTAACTCTTCCTTTATGGTCTCTTTAGGAGAAAGGCAAGGATTTCCCCTTCTACCAGTACCCAGAATCATTTTAAATATTAAAGCTATAAAATTGGCTTCTTGAGACCATTCTACAATGAGCACTCTCATGTTGATATGGGCTAAGCCCAAAGACGCAAGACAGTGTTATTAAATTCCCAACATTAAAATTTAAAACCCCACATAAGAAAAAAACATGGAAACACTTATGAAGGCTTTGTTCCACATGTTTTTTCATTTCAACATTTATATGCAAACAATTCTAATACCTATTAGTAAGCAGATTTACAGGTAATATAACAGATTTAGGCTTATGTTTGCTTGGATCTGTGACAGATCCCAAGAAGTAAGACTTATATTATTAGCTGAAGTGATCCTTTTGCATTGGTGCACTTATTAAGAGCATTTCCATCTAGATTTGATTCTGCTGCTGCTGGAAAGCTAAGTACACTGTGCTTTCCAGCAGTAAGTTATCTGACTACTCATGCACTTCCCAGGTCAACACTTTCTAAATGCTAGTACCTATTTTGATGTCTGCTTGAACAAACTGAAAGTCTCTGGCACAAAAAGGCTTTGAAATAAAAACAGGAACACTTTCAGAAATAAATGTATTACTTACATATCTGTTGAACATGTTGTCTGTTCTGCCAATAGTGATATTGTTGACCAGGATTTCTGCTACTGTATCCACGCCCTCAAAAACCAAATTCACTTTTTGCCACTTTCTACAGAAGATGAAATACATGTAAAACTGTTAAGAGTATCTGGAGCTAACACATGGAAAACATAATACACATCCCTGTTATCTTCAGCAATGATTGCCTCAATTATCTCCAGAATGTTTGACTTTGTGTAGCCACATAACATTTTTAAATAGTTAAATTAAGATGACACCTAAAGTGCCTCATGTCTGCAACACAGCGTGTTCACATACCCACCAGATATCAGACAGGCTATCTTCCAATTAATTAAATTATTCCTCTCAGTCTGCAATTCATAAGTCATTTTTCATAATGGAAAAAAATGGGGAAAAAAACAACTACTATAATGTCTTTAATCTTTAGTCTTTACAGCTGCATATTATTGTGTATTTTATTACACACAGAAGTATTAAGTAGATTTTGGGCTGATGTATTAACAAGCAATTCTGTAAGAAAGAGGGCACAGAATTGTTTTAGACACACCTTAATGCTTACCTGACATCAAAAGGAGTTTTGAATGTCCTGCTGTAAGTCCAGTTATCCAGTGAGATCCATCTGTACATCATATCATTAAATCTATAGTATGGATCCTAATTAAAAAAATAGTTTCTTATTTAGTAACAGTGTTACTAAACAAAATGCTTCATAATATTCATTAGAGGAGCACTTGTTCTTTCAGACAGTCTGCAAATGCAAAAAAAAAAAAAAATCTTATTTTACCCAGTTCTGGTAGTCCTTTTTGCCTTCAAAGCAATATGTGAAAGCCAAGTTTTAGTAATATTTGGCTGTAACTACCTAGGTCAAATCTTGTTTGCTACAATCATTCATACTTAAAATAATGGGAGGAGGATTTGTTTTTACATAAGAAATGTCAAGGCTGGTTATTAAAAAGAAAATCAAGGCAGCTTATGACTTAACGGGAAGAATGGAAACATGATCACCCTCATAATGACAGAGAAAGTAAGAGTAATAGAACTGTAAGAGGCACAGAAATAGACTTTTAGACCTCTAGGGATAGCAGTAAAGAAATCTCTACTATTTAAAATAATAGCAAATACTCCTATTGATTCTTGCCAAGTAGCCTTGATTCAGTCAGATCAAACCAAAGCGCTGCAGTTGGAGGGAGGGAGAAAGAGAAGGAACACAGTTTGGTTTGCCATGTGAAATTAAATGACTGCATTTTAGAATTATGCCATGTCCTCGAGCCCGTTGGCTTCAGGCTGTATTTATTACCCTGTGCTGGGTCATTGTGTTCCTCACCTAGATTGAAGGGATCAGGTATGTGGACCTGACAAGCCTTGCACCTCACCCACAGGCAGCTGAGAGCGAGGTACTGTCTTACACCTGCATGTCTGGCAGCTCCAATTGCAGGTAGCTGGGTCAGTGACCAGCAGTTCAGCTCACAGCCAAGCTGCTTTCTCAAACCAAGACCAATCTTTTATGGACTATGTGACTCAAGCACAGTCAAGAAGAGAGTGCATAGATTCCCTTTGCTAAGTGTCTTCTACAGTACCAGTCCATTTAACTACCTACTTTGGAGACCCAAATTAAACTCTGACGAAAATTTGCTTAGCTGTTTCATTTGCCTTGATGAAGATCAGTTTTTCTCCTTACTACAGAATTCAATATATATACACTAACAACAGTTTCGGATTTGAACTTTCTGAAAGACACTGTTGTATATCATGCATCTGTTTTTACAACTGCAAGGGTCAGGCTCTGTAATACACACACAAACCTGTTTACAGAGTCGAGCAAAATCATAACACTTAAAAGATTGTTCTCAGCAGCCTAATCTCTTCTGGAGTCCCAGAGCAATATAAATGTTGTTCCTAGAGCCTCTACAGAGGGAAAGCTGTAGCATTCCCCTATGCCGCCTTCTTTCGAGTGAATTTCTTCCCTACCACAAGGGAATAAGAACCAAGAAGGAAAGCTCTTGTCACTTCAGTAAAACTGTGACCTTGTAGATATGGGACTTCCATGTTGGCAACGCGCAGCGTGTTCTCCAGTAGCTAAGCAATTGTGAACTTAACAGAACCATTACGACTCCAAAGGTTTTCATTCTACCACTTTTACATGCAAAATGCTTGAGGAATACACCTTAAAAAGCACATTATAACATTTGCTTTGCTTTAACATTCTGTTTATTTTAGGTCATATTCCGGAAAATGTGTGTGTTAAATTTCAATCATTGCCACTTGGATATGAGGAATAGTTAACAAAAGCACAAGAAGCAAGTTGTAAATACACTACCATTAGCACGTTGTAAAGTCAAAAAACATTTGGTGGGTGGTCAAACAACCAACACCAGAGATCAAGACCTTTTGTAGAAATACTGTATTGTTTCTCCCATGAAAGTCTGAAAACTAAGAATGTGTACGAAGAAAAGACTTGATAAAGAGAACACCACACTGTTTGTCTAGCAGCAGACAGAAATACAAGGATGCTTCATGAGAGGCAGAAATTGCATCATCCGATCAGCTCTTACAGCCTTGTACAAACAGAGCTGCTTATTTAAATCTACTCAGCCGGTACCGCAGGTTCTTCCAGACGAAGCTTTCATCTGTAGTAGTGTCAAGTCTTCAACTTTTAAGAAATGCACTGAGTGCTAAAATATGTCACAGAAGATACTAAATACCCCCTTGTAACTCACATTTTCATATAACTCTACAAATACCATTTTTTCCACACAGGCATCAAATATCAAAATGTTCATAATGGAAACTCACAGTTCTGTGTACCTTTATAGAAAACTTGTAGCTTACTAATACCATTGCTACTTAAAACAGCTTATACAGCACACAGAAATGTCAACTAATGCTAACACTGGTTAGTCATTTTAAGCATAACAAATGTTACTAGCAGTAGGATTAGTCATGGGGAAATGCTCAAGCAATTTTCTAAGACAGTTAAGGAAAAAAAAAAGAAAAGAAAAAATGCCCAAAACAGTCTTGTGAAAATGGAAAGCAACTACTCCAATAACATGGTAAAATTATTTTCCCCGCCAAACACACACACTATTAACTGTGTTTTAAGTGTTGGAAAATGTATCTATAGAAGTAACACTGTTTGGACTTAAATAGAATTTCACCCCACATGATATTAGCTCACATTAAAATTAAAGATTACTTCAGAAAACTGGATGGAAATACATAAAAAGGACAGACATTAAAACTCTTAAAGGCCCTGTGAGGACCTGACAGACAATGCACTGCCCATATATTAAACACACCTGACATTCATCATCTCACTGTGTTTATTAGGACCAAGCCCTGAAGGGGTGGAGTTCGCTATGCTAGTTTTTAGATGTAGCCAAACATGACAGCCTTGGACTTTCTTTTGCCCTGAAATTTGGGGAAAAAATCTGCACTACTCAGTCTTCTTGCTTGTTTGGTCTCTTCTCCAAGCTTCAGCATCAGCAGCAGTAGCAGCAGCAAATAACTTGCTAAGATGAAGCAAATCCATCCTTACTACAGAGATCAAAAGGAAACATTCCCAGTTCTGATAACAGGATATCAACAAGACTTCAGAAGAGCACTGGCAGTACAAAACTGGCACAGCCAAGAGGCTAGATATAAACTTCTCTTTGCAGTGATCTGAAGGGGCTATTTGAAGTGCCATGGCCATTCAAGCTAAGAGACTCCCTTAGGCAGGAAAGGGATGAGACATGAACACATGTGAAGGGAGGCCCAAAAGGCCTGGTGAGGTGGCTTTGCCAGCACATCCAGCCCAACGCAACAGCAGCCTCGGGCTCCTGGCATTGAGCTGCGACAGCCTATACATATACTTATCTGAACTCCCACACTCCTTGTCATCTCATACGCTACAGCATTTACACTCTCTCCAGCAAGCTCTGTTTCCCATATTTACAGCTTGAAGTGAAGCTGAACTAACTGCAGTGATGAATGGGTTGTATTCTTGAAATGCTGGTTACGGAATCGCATTCTCAAATGATTCATTTTCAGCACTCGCTCCAACAAGGCAGCTAACTGAATGTCACCTTATGCTCTATGTGAGCTACAGCTTAGCACTGAGCCAAACTCTACAAGGGAGTAAAGCTGGAACACAGATACTAGCATGATTAACAAAGTATTAATACACTTTTCTTGATAGTCTTCCTATACTCTGTTATATGGAAAACGCTACCATCATTTTATCTGTTTTAACTTATCAAAAATTCAAAAGAGAACCATCTATTTGAACTTCATTAACTTTGAACTTCATTAACAAAATGCCACATAGCCTGTTAGAACCAATGGCATTCACTGCAATTATTACTTGTCTTTCTCTGAAAAACCTCAGCTATGACAGGGAGTCAGAAAACATGCAACAACGTATGTTAAACAAATGCAGAAGAAGTTACTAAAAATAAGCACTACTTTTCAGAACTGCAGAAATACCACTTGAGATATGCCAGCCTCTCTCTTCTAATACGTTTGCACAGAGTAACACAGAGGGCTACAACCACTGTAACCTTCAGTGTCAAGTGCATGCCCTGGTTGTATATGCCAGATACATTCTCTCATACGCCAGAGAACGGCATCATGAAGCCCCTATATTTGCTCACCCCCCATAATAGTTCTTTATAAATCAAAGTAACAGCTAATAATACAAAGTAACAGCTAATAATACAAAACACCCTTTCTGTATGAATGCAAGTGGCTGGCAGATGAGAAAATCCAATTACAATAGCCATATTCATCTGATCTCAAATTGTATAGGAGTCACCTGCCAGCAGAAATGGCACCATGCAGTACTGGGACAGTGCCTGCCAGGCAGCACAGAAATGGAATGCACAAGCTACCTGCAGATATATCTTGCTTATCACTTAAAAAAAAAAGAAAAAAAAAAAAAAAAAGAGCTGACAATTTAACTTAAAATAACTTTAGACAGAATGGTTTCTGCCAAAGTTTTTTCCAGAGATTTAGTTTTAGCAATAGATTTTGTACAAGTCTGCAAAATGTGTGCACTTCTGCACATACTTTGTATTAACCCTATCCAAGTAACTATTAATTTTTTCTAATGTGCATTTCCATTTACTTCTCTTTTTTAATATTACATATAAATAATAATAGAAGCTACTGAACCCCAATGAAATGTTATTAAGGTATCCTAACTGAACACACATTCTGATGTGTGATTAAATATTATCATATTTAATCTAGCATTTGAATTGTCTTTCTTGAGCACAAGAAGAAAACAATACTTCTGTAGGAAGCTCAGAAGCACCTTCCCCACCAGCATTTTTGAAAATATGTTGTATATTTCCAAAAGGTATGTTCATCCAATGTATATTTAGTAAGCCTTTTGGCAGAGGGAAGAATGGTGCTAAGCTCACTTAGAGAGAGGAGTAACAAACTCTGGGTGTCTGAGAGATTCCTTTCAATCCACATGCGCAGCCTGCACAGCAGATTAAGTACAGCTACAGAAAGGCAAACACGAACATTCCGGGGCAAAATCAGTTTGTGGAGGGCAGATGTGGCACAAGTCCATACATGTATTCACGTGGATATGTGCAAATGTCCACAAAACCCATCATATTTAACAAGCCCAGCACCCCTGTACCTATCTGTCGCAAGGCCTGCACTGCTGGCCTGCAGGTGGATGAAGCTTTGATGGGTAAAGTAACTACGTGCAGCCTTGAGATGCTGCCCAGGCACGTGAGAGTTCATGATCACAACCTCATTCCCAAACACCATACAGCTGTTTAAAATGACAAAAATTACACAGCAACTATAGTAATCATGCAATGGAGTTAAATGATCAAACAGTTTCTCACTTAACAGGAGTGCTTAAATGTGAGTCTTTCATTACATCATTACCTCGCATACGTGAGTCAGTGCACTGGTCACAGTTTCCCCTGAATATTATTCATGGCTTTTATAGCAACACCTCAGAGCAACAGCAAACACCAGAAATGTCTGGCTTATCCTGTGCACTTTTGCAAGGGAAAGCAGACACATCCCTAGTCACGGACTCACCACACGTACTCTACTTGTCCACCACCTTTTCTAGCTTGTTTCAAAAAGCTCTTTTAACATCTTCATTGCACACATCAAAAATATCCTACAAATCAGCACAACAATGTTGAAGTAATAGCTCATAAGGGCTCTACTGATAACTTTGGCATATTTACCACCAATTTATTGATCATTTGGTGTATTTACTTTTTCACTATTGAGTATTTCTTTAATCTGGTCATTTTTGCACCTGTTATTAGCAGTGGGCTTCCCATGTGCACTAGCATGCAGCAAGGCTAAAAGCAGTCTGCTCCAAGCGGGGCTGCTTCATCCATAGAGCTCTCTAACTTTGGTCAGGGCAGAGAAGAAAAGCAATCAGAAGAATAAAGAACAAAAGGAGAAAAATCATCCATCCTGTTTTTTCATTTGTTTTTAATACTGTCCAAGAAATGCAAGATTGATCCTGTGGTTAATCTGGCACTATAAGGGAAATTCTTGAAGAACATGTGACACTATGTCACATACAGAGGTTTTAATTAACTTGGCTATGCTTCTTCCCTTTTCCAGATGCGCATTTAACTGCTGCCCCCTGCACTCTTCCTTTCAAAAAAGTATCTTAAATAAATGATGACCCAGGTAGCGCCAGGCAGTAGGGCTTTTTCATATGTCACTGGAGTGAGGACTTTGCTACACACGTATAAACACAACGTGGGCCTTTTGTCACAGAAAGCAGCCATCGTATATTCTTAAATCAAGGTAGCAGGTAGAAAAGTTAAATATGTATATATATTAAAAAAAAAAAAATCTTTGAAAACCACTGTGGAAGGCACAACTGTCTCACAGCTGGCAGATTCACTCGTGGCTGGGTACACCATCCTTTAGGGAAGTGGCGGGAGGGCACAAATCAACCCTTGGGCTTCCTGGCAAACAGCAGTGCCCAGAACCCCTGGTGCAGAGCGCGGGGGGCGGGAATCACCCCTGACCGCGGCGGAGCGGCTGGGTGCTGTACCTGGATGAGGCCGGCGCGGCGCAGGGCGCTGTGGGCGCAGCCCGGCACGTCGCCTCGCAGCGCCACGGAGCCGTTGGCGCTGC